>SEYY01002038.1:202500-210000 GCA_009176605.1 Armadillidium nasatum | reverse complement strand
CTATCGTCCTATTTCTTTAACCTCTGTTCTATCTAAAGTTTTCGAAACTATCCTTAACAGGAAGATTTGGAAAGACCTCAATTCTTTTAATTTTATCTCTAATCACCAGTAGGGTTTTCGTAAAGAACGCTCTACTGGTAATCTTTCCCTTCTTGACTCTTGGTCCTCCGCTCTTTTTCTGTGGCGCTGGACATATCGAAAGCCTTCGATAGAGTCTGGCGGGAAGCTTTAATTTCCAAACTTCCCTCTTTCGGAATCAATCCTTCTCTCTGTGATCTCTTTAATTTCCTTTCAGGTCGTTCTATAGCAGCTGTTGTAAAAGGATCTGTCCATTTTCCAACTCTCTTTCCACTTTTTATTAATGACCCTCTCTTTATTACTTCATCACCTATCCACTCTTATGCTGATGATTCCACTATTCATTACTCCTTTCACTTCGAAAGACGCACCTCCCAACATCAGTTAATTGTTGCAAAAAAAGTAGTCTTGGAGCAACTGACTTCTGATCTTTCTCGTATTTCAAATTGGGGCAGAGAAAATATGGTTGTTTTCAATGCCTCAAAAACTCAATTCATCCCTCTTTTTATTCGACACAACCCTCCATACAACTATGACATCTTCGAAAACACTCGACTCAAACCTTCATCTGTCCTCAATATTATCGGTGTTTCGTTTTCTCGTGACCTTTCTTGGAAAGATCACTTTACTTCTTTTTCTAAACAAGATTCTAAGAGGTTGGGTATTCTGACGCTCCTTCGTGATTTTTTTACGAAACCCCAGTTGCTTGTTGTTTATAGGAGGGATTATTTCGCCCCTGTATGGAGCACGCCTAGCACATCTTGGGGTGGTTCCACACATACAGTTCTTCTCGAAAAGGTTGAGTCAAGGATTTTCGTCTTATAAACCATTTTGCTATTACTAACTCTCTCCAATCTCTTTCTGCCCTTCGAATTATTCCGTCACTCTCTCGGAATATATAATTGTCTATTACAACGGACACGGCTATTCTGAACTCTTACGTCGCATACTTCCTCCATTGAGAAGGGCTCGTACTACTCGACTTTCTACAGTCTCATCCTTTCTCTGTCCAACTCTCTGACCCAAGACAACCTCTGTGCTCAGTCGTACGTGTACTCAACTGCTAAAGTCTGGAACACACTCCCATAATCTGTTTTCCCAACTCCCTTTGACTTGCACTCTTTTAAACGAGGTATCGGGTCATGTCGACCTCTAACGACTAGGACCTGATAGTTTCCCAACTCCGGTGAATATTGATAGGCTTCTGGTCTTTTGTTAGGCTTCTGGTCTTTTCCCACGGTAGGGATATATATATATATATATATATATATATATATATATATATATATATATATATATATATATATATATATATATATATATATATATATATATATATATATATATATATATAATATATCTCTCATATATATATATATATATATATATATATATATATATATATATATATATATATATATATATATATATATATATATATATATATATATATATATATATATATATATATATATATATATATATATATATATATATATATATATATATATATATATATATATATATATATATATATATATATATATATATATATATATATATATATATATATATATATATATATATATATATATATATATATATATATATATATATATATATATATATATATATATATATATATATATATATATATATATATATATATATATATATATATAATTATATATCTATATATTATATATATATATATATATATATATATATATATATATATATATATATATATATATATATATATATATATATATATATATATATATATATATATATATATATTGCTAAGCAGCATCAATATGATAGATGTAAAGTCGAAAGATCAATAAGTGGAAAAGAAATAAAGACATTCTCTCTGGTTCTTGAACTATCCTCCCTTCACACGAGAATAGAATACATACATAGTCTTTTATAGCTGGCTTAGAATGTCATCGTTCATCACTTCAATCTGTTAATAGTTGTCTTCCTCAGTTATCTGTGCTATCTCCAACTCTTTCTATGTTTGCAAATTTATTTTATTCCACCTCAGTTTCATACACTTTTAAGCTTGTCTTTCGGAAATATATATATTATTATGGTTCACGAATCTAGTGTGCTTTCACTTACACAGCTCTCCTTGAAAAGGTATAGTCTAGGGATTTTCGTCTTATGAACTCAAAAACTTTCTCCAGTTTCTTCTCTGCCCGTCGAATTATTGCGTCATTCTGTATATTGTCGGTATCACAACGAACACTTGCTCCTCTCTACTTTCCTTTCCAAATTGAGAAGGGTCTAACGAAAGGCTTTTCTGCACAGTCACATACCTTCTCTGTCCAGTTCTCCTACGAGAGAATTAAGCGCTATGTTCAATCTTACATGTACTCTAAAGATAAAGTTTGAAACACATTCCCTTTCTCTATTTTTCCAACTTTCTTTAACTTTTGCACCTTCAAAGGCCGTCTATCGAGATATATCGGCCTTTAATTTCGTCCTGATTCTGATTACCTATGAACTTTGGAGTGTTTGTAGGTCTTTGACATTTACCCACCAAGTATGATTATATATATATATATATATATATATATATATATATATATATATATATATATATATATATATATATATATATATATATATATATATATATATATATATATATATATATATATATATATATTTATTAGGTTAAAATTATATAAAGGTGCTTATGTTTAGTTTTTAAAACTTTGAAAGTTTTTAATTTTATTTCGTTTTCACTTACATTTTGGGCACCAATAAAGCATTCAATACTTTTTAATATTCTTCTTAAACAATGTTTAATATATGAAAGTTATATTTATAGGTTTAAATGCAGAAATAAATTAATAGATAGATAGATATAGGATAATTTAAAAGAGATACAAATAACGTTTAAAAGTTTGAAGGTAAGAAAGTAAAGAAAGATAATTAATCAATTTGGAAAAGGAAAAATAAAAATTTTTCTCACCAAATTCCTAACATGGATTTAATTAAACATAAAAATTTAGATTAAATAAAGCGATGCGTGAAAATATTATTACACTCTCTGCAAATAAAAAAAATAAAAAAATAACTTTTATTATTATTTTTGTAATTGCTATGATGGTTTTTAATCTAATCATTATTGTTATAATTCGTTAATATAATAACTATTATTGCTGCTGCTATTATTATTATTATTATTATTATTATTATTATTATTATTATTATTATTTTCACTTATTAATATTATTATTATTATTAATTATTATTTTAAATTTTGTAACATTATTGTTATAACTGGTTGTGATTACAATAATTATTATTATTATTGTAATTGCCAAAAAAAAAAAAAAAAAAAAAAAAAAAAAAAAATATCATAATTGTTATAATTGGTTAAAAAAATTAACTGCTGCTATTATTATTATTATTATTATTATTATTATTATTATTATTATTAATAATCCGGTTGCTGCTCATTAATTATTATTATTAGTATTATTATTATTATTATTTTTATTATTATTATTATTATCCATTATTATTATTATTACTTTTATAATTACTTTATTTACCATTATTATTAGTTTCATTTTCGAACAAAACAAAACAAAAAAATATTTTCGTAAAAAATGAGCACAATAAATTATTTATTTCACGTTTAAGTTTTCCTGTATTTATTTTATCGTAAATTGTTTTTGCATTTATTTAGTTCGATTTATTTAATATTTTGTTTAAAAAAGTTGTATTTAAATCCCTTGCGAAGAAATTAAATGTCGAAAAAATTGTATTTTGAAAAAAAAAAAAAAAAAAAAAAAAAAAAAAAAAAAAAAAAAAAAAAAAAAACAATTTCCTTCAACGCCTTTTCAATTATTTTGTTATTAAAACTTTAAAACGAGTGAGCTTATCTGTACAAATGATCATGTCAGACTTTGATTTAGCAATTTTTCGAGAATTCTTCATTGTGCAACATTTTAAAAGTTAAGAGTTACTAACAAAGAGACAAATGAAAAAATTGAATATAGAAATGGAAATCAAAATCCTTCCATCAACATTTCCTTCTTCTCAATGAGAATATTTATTCAAGTTGCACACTTCACTATATATATATATATATATATATATATATATATATATATATATATATATATATATATATATATATATATATATATATATATATATATATATATATATATATATATATATATATATATATATATATATATATATATATATATATATATATATATATATATATATATATATATATATATATATATATATATATATATATATATATATATATATATATATATATATATATATATATATATATATATATATATATATATATATATATATATATATATATATATATATATATATATATATATATATATAATAATATAAATAAATGCTCTTTGAAACCATTCCATACTCTTTCAACGTGCAGATGTCTTTTTAATTAATAAATATGTAAAACTTACGAATATTTTTTTAATAGGCTTATTAAAAAAATTAATTTTATGCTTTTTCATTTTCTTTTTTTTTATCACCTTTCTTTCAAGTATTTGTCAAATTAATCCAGAGAAAATCTGAATTGTGTAATAGGTAAGTCTTATTTCACACACAGCTGAAACATACAAAAAATGTGCCTTTTATTGGGATATATATATATATATATATATATATATATATATATATATATATATATATATATATATATATTATATATATATATATATATATATATATATATATATATATATATATATATATATATATATATATATATAACTTTTATTTGTTACTTTTTTTTCTTTTTTTTTCTAAGGACAGATGGAAAATTTTAATCTAAAATTTTGTGTTGCAGTTGAGGAAAATTGATCTTTCAGAGTTTCGTTATAAAATAAATAAAGAAAATAAAACAAAGGAAGAGAGAGAGATTATTAACAGGTAGAAAGAACCGTTTTTTTTGTTATTTCGGTATTTAAAGTTGACAGTTACAGTTACACAAATATGAAAAAAAGAGCATTGTTTTCACTTTAAGAAATTTGATTTTCTATTTAAAAATGCGATTTGCTGCGATCTCGAATTTTTAAATAGGAAAAAATATCTTTTAAAAAATGTCTTTATTAGATCGCTCATTTCCCATTTAATTAATTCGCAAAATTTTTTATTATTTTAAAAATAAGGAACAAAATAAATAATTTTTTTTATTCGCACACATGACTTTCATCTAATTATTATATTTTTTCTTATTAATAATTCCTCTTTTATCACTTACGATCCTTTTCTTCTTTCAGACCCTCTTCTCTCTCTCTCTCTCTCTCTCTCTCTCTCTCTCTCTCTCACACACACACACACACACACACAGAAGTACGAAATCACAAAAGATTTTCTGCTTTAATTCCAATGATTGGTCTTAAAAGCATTAAGAAAATTTCCATAAGAGAAAAGCGAAGAAATTCTTAAAGGTCTTTTTTTCCTTCTTTATTTAATTGGAGATTTCTTCAAATAGGAAATTGAATTACAATTCAAATTAAAATTAATTTAAACTTTTTTTTTGTTTGCCTTTTCAGCTTAATTTCAATTACACATATAAGATTATTCACGCACATACTTACACGCAACACACACACACACACACACACACACACACACACACATATATATATATATATATATATATATATATATATATATATATATATATATATATATATATATATATATATATATATATTATATATATATATATATATATATATATATATATATATTAGTGACGGATTGGATGTCATTTTTTCTCATTTGCGGATGTGGATATAGAATTTTCGTCAAGTGCGGATGCGGATGTTGAATTTTCGAAAATGCGGATGCATATGTTGAATTTTCGAAAGTGAGGATGGGGATGCGGATGTCAATTTTGATGAGGACGCGAATGCGAAAATGCATCGTATATATATATATATATATATATATATATATATATATATATATATATATATATATATATATATATATATATATATATATATATATATATATATTAAAAAAATTCATTAACCCTCAAAAATTCATATATTAACCCTCCTAACTACAATCTTGCCAGATTTTTAGTTCCTATCTTAGATCCTCTAACTAAAAACGAATATACCTTGTCAGAATCTTTCGACTTTATCAATTGCCTAAATTCTTCTTCTTTTGGCACTTGCTTCATGACAAGCTTTGATATTGAATATATGTATACAAATCTTCCTATTTCTGAAACCATCAACATAATAACTAATGAATTAATTCACAACAATCAAAACATAATGGGAATGAATCATCTCTCATTCACCAAACTTTTAAAATTATCTATTGAAGATTTTATATTCCTTTTCGAATGGGAAATATATCCAAATTGATGGTTTGGCTATAGGCTCTCCTTAAGGTCCTTCTTTTGCAAATAACTTTCTCTGTTATTGTGAAAAACAATGGGATAGGCAATGTCCCCTCTATTCAAACCCCTTCTGCTTCGTAGTTTTCAAAGAGAAAACTCATGCCAATATGTTTCTACAGTATATGAATGAGAGACACAACAGCACATACTTACACGCAAACACACACACACAATATATATATATATATATATATATATATATATATATATATATATATATATATATATATATATATATATATATATATATATATATATATATATATATATATATGTATGTTACGCA
The DNA here is from genome assembly GCA_009176605.1 of Armadillidium nasatum. NCBI lineage: Eukaryota > Metazoa > Arthropoda > Malacostraca > Isopoda > Armadillidiidae > Armadillidium > Armadillidium nasatum. The sequence goes on along the minus strand of SEYY01002038.1, from coordinate 203,191 downwards.
TATTAACAACATATTTAAAACATTCTGTTTATAGAAAACCTACTTCTACCCTTCTTGCTACAAACTATTTTAGCAATATACCTGTTAAGTTTATTCTATCAGGCCTAAGATCTAGAATCTATAGAGCATTTAAAATTTTATCTGACTGGTATTTATTCCATAAAGACATGGAATTTATTAAAATTCTTTTCCATTTAAATTTATTTCCAAAGTTCCAAGTGGAAAAAAGTATTAACGGGTTTCTCGCTGCTATCTTTAGAGCAACTCATCATTTTCCTACTCTTCCTAAGCAAAAAAATATATCTAAAACTTTCGTATTTAGGGTCCCTTACATCCCAACTTAACAAATATTCTTACTCTATTCTTTTGTATTTTGCATTCTTATCTACATTCCCCCAGTGCCAATTTATTCTTACAAATATAACTCCCTCTCAATTCATAAGGAATCTATCCCAATGCTCTCAGATCCTCGTTAAATTATTTTTTTAAGTGTGCCAGCTGTAAGGCAGCATATGTAGGCCAAATTGGTCTACATTTAATAGTGAGGATCGATAAGCATAGAGGAATTTCCTTCAGAACTGACCTTCCTCTTTCCTCTCTTGAACACTCTGCCATAAGAGACCATGGAGATACCCACTTTTTCTTCTTCTGGTTTCTCTATACTTGAAGAACAGAAATTTAATGAAGAAAA
>SEYY01002038.1:195000-197500 GCA_009176605.1 Armadillidium nasatum | reverse complement strand
ATATATATATATATATATATATATATATATATATATATATATAGCTCTATCTATTTATAAAAAAATATGATTAATCATAATCATCATTTAGTAAGTTAGATCGTAAATGACTCCAATCCTTTTATGATGCAACAATAAAGATTCATAAATGAAAAGTAAAAATAACTTTTCGAATCATTTTTACTCATTTATAAATGGATCATTTTAATACATTGTAATTTTTCACCATTTGTCGATCAAAAAGTTATCTCATTACAGACGTTAAGGATAATATAAGGAAAAAGTTTTTTATTAAATTGAAGGCAGTTCATAATTTTTTTTTTTTCATGAAATTAAAATTACTCGTTTCTTTTTAACTTTATTAGATATTCATTTAATATAGTAAAAATTAGTTTAAGATTAGCGAAATTAGCTTGAGGAGTTTTTTCTTATATTATATATTATATATATATATATATATATATATATATATATATATATATATATATATATATATATATATATATATATATATATATATATATATATATATATATATATATATATATATATATATATATATATATATATATATATATATATATATATATATATATATATATATATATATATATATATATATATATATATATATATATATATATATATATATATATTCCGATTAATGAAATGGTAAAAGAAAGCCCATCCTTCTTTTTTCTTAAGATGAATAAAAAAAACTTACCGAGCAGATAATCTGTCTTCCTCGGATCCACTTCATCAAATTGGGCCTTGTTGAGAACGTATTCAGCGTGAAGATCGCGGTCTTTTTTGTCCTTAATCCACATGTCTACCAAATTCTTTCCGTCTTTTCGACGACCTTGCTCTGTCCTCGCCTCTCTATCGTACTCCGTGTTCGGTATCCAATGCCTTCGACCACCTCCAAGCAGTACCTTCAAATTATTATTATTATTATTATTATTATTATTATTATTATTATTATTATTATTATTATTATTATTATTATTATTATTATTATTATTATTTATTATTAATCTATATATAATAAGTAAATTTAAAATAATTTTAAATACTAATGAGCATAAATAGTAATATTTTAATTAAAAAAAAAATTAAGTAAGTAAATAGTAAATATTTATCCATGTAACCATAAAGTATTATTGTAATACGACTAGAGAGGAAGTATTGTGTCCTGAGGCAACAAAGAACAATCCTTCATGAATTGTGTTTATTTTAGTCGAAGTTTCTCAATAGAAAAAAACGAAACGAGACTTGGAGCGAAAATAATTCTTATGCAGAAATTCGGTAAAGTTTGTTATTGAATGCGATATTTATATTAACTTTATTTTTAGTAAATGAGAAAACTTTATATTAAAAATAGGTCTTTAAGGTGCACGAGTTAGAAATATTTGCTGAGACTCTATATTTCAGTATATGTATAAAGTTTACTTTAACGCTGTAAGTTTGCGAAAATTTATAAAAAAAATTTGTACTTCAATACGCAAATATGTATACATATTAATTTACTTAACAAAGGATAAGAGTTTTGAGAATTATATAAACTCGTTTAGCAACTCTTATTTATTTATTAAAAGATTAATTTTTACTTTTCCGCATAATTCCAAGTCGCCAGAATTCTTTTGTTCTCTCACATACTCATATATATATATATATATATATATATATATATATATATATATATATATATATATATATATATATATATATATATATATATATATATATATATATATATATATATATAAAGAGAGAGAGAACTTTCAAAAATGGGCTGAATAAAATTTGATAGTGTAGACATACATTTATATTTTTGCCAGGGTCTTCTTCAACGAGTTGACGAGCAATGTCTTTGCAAGTAGCCTTGACCGTGTCTGACATTTTGGAATCATCTTCCCAATATCTGGAGGCGGAATGGGCGTATAACGCTGATGGAGTTCCATGAGTCAGTCGAGTATTCGTAACAATACCTGTGCTTTTACCTGAGGAGAAACAAAATTTAAAATCAGATTTTAAAATAATTTAAAAAAACTAAAAATATTATTTTAACATTTAGTTAAAATAAATTAAAGCAATAATTAAGGAAAATTAAATAATAAAACAATGAAAAAGTTCTAAAATTTCATATTAATTAATCACTAAAAAAAAAAAAGGGATTTAAAACATCATAATTAAATTATATTTTTAAATGAAATAAAAGCGAAATTTTAAATTTCAAAACGTTAAATTTAAGTTTACATTTTCCGCCATTTTAAAATATATAGTTGAGACACCTTCTTTCCTAGTGAACCTTAATCTAATTAGAAAGATCAAAGGGAAGACAAGGGTTTCAACATACTCATTTAAATCCACTGTGAACGTTTTTAAAACCGTATCTCGGTCACTTTTCAGCATAAACTAAATTTTACAAATTTCTATTTTAAAATGAAATCAAAATATAAATTCATTAACTATATATATAAGATATTTAAAATAATAATAG
>SEYY01002038.1:180000-190000 GCA_009176605.1 Armadillidium nasatum | reverse complement strand
GTGCGGTGCGCTTAGATTAGAGTTTGGTGCGGTGTGGTGCGTAGCACCGCATTTTGCTTCCGGTGCGGTGCGGTGTGGTGCGCAACAAATGACAGTTGGTGCGGTGCGGTGCACGACGACCTGGTGCGGTGCGGAAAATTCCGGAGCTCGGCCAACCCTACCTGATACACTGCGTTTGAAAGTGCCTAAGTCATAGGAAGTTGGGAAAATAGATGAAGGAAGTGTGTTGCAGACTTTACCAGTGGAGTACATGTAAGATTGAGCATAGCGGTTAAGTCTGGGGTCAGAGAGTTGGACAGAGAAAGGATGAGACTGTGTAGAAAGACGAGTCGCACGAACCCTTCTTAATGGAGGAGGTATGCGACGAGAGAGTTCAGAAGAGCAGTGTCCATTGTAATAGCGATAGTATAAAGAGAGTGACGCAACATTTCGACGGGCAGAAAGAGATTGGAGAGAATTAGTAAGAGCAGGAGAATTGATAAGGCGAAAAGCTCTAGACTCCACCTTTTCCAGGAGAGCTGTATGAGTGGAACCACCCCAGATGTGTGACGCATACTCCATACAAGGGCGAACAACACCCCTATACAGAGCAAGCAACTGGGGTGGTGTGAAGAAATACTGAAGGCACCTCAGAACACCCAACCTCTTAGAAGCTTGTTTAGAAAGAGAGGTAATGTGATCTTTCCAAGAAAGATCACGAGAAAAAAGAAACACCTAGAATATTAAGGAGAGATGAAGGTTTGAGTTGCGTGTTTTTGAAGAAGATATCGTAGTTGTGTGGAAGATTGTGTCGAGTAGAGAGATGGAGGAATTGAGTTTTTGAGGCATTGAAAACGACCATGTTTTCTTTGCCCCAATTTGAAATGAGAGATAGATCAGAGGTTAGTTGCTCCAAAGCCACCCTCCTTGCCTCTATTAACTGTTGCTGGGAGGGGCGTCTTTCAAAATGAAAAGAGTAATGAAGGGTGGAGTCATCAGCATAGGAGTGGATAGGAGATGAAGTAATAGAAAGGTCATTAATGAAAAGCAGAAAAAGTGTTGGGGATAGGACAGATCCTTGAGGAACACCACTATTAATAGATTTATAGGATGAACGGTGGCCGTCTACAACAGCTGCTATAGAACGACCAGAAAGGAAATCAGAGAGAAGGTCACAGAGAGAAGTATAGATTCCGAAAGAGGGAAGTTTGGAAATCAAAGCTTTGTGCCAGACTCTATCGAAAGCTTTCGATATGTCCAACGCCACAGCAAAAGATTCACCGAAATGCCGAAGAGCGGAGGACCAAGAGTCAGAGAGAAGGGAAAGAAGATCACCAGTAGAGCGTTTCTTACGAAAGCCATACTGGCGATCAGAGATAAGATTAGAAGAATTAAGATGTTTCCAAATCTTCCTGTTAAGGATAGATTCGAAAACTTTAGAAAAGAACGGAGGTTAAAGAAATAGGACGATAGTTAGAGGGCTGAGAGGGGTCCCCCTTCTTCGGCACAGGCTGAATGAGAGCACGTTTCCAGCAAGAAGGGAAGGTTGAAGTAGAAAGACATAGACGAAATAGTTTACCAAGGCAGGGTGCAAGCTCGGAAGCACAAGTTTTGAGAACCACAGGAGGGATACCATCAGGACCGTACGCCTTTTCAGTGCTAAGCTCAGAGAGAGCAGAAGTGACGTCTTTAGAAGAAATTACAATTTTAGACATAAATGAGTTAGAGGGGGTTGAAGGAGGAGGAACAGCTCCGGAATCGTCCAAGGTTGAAATTAAGGCAAAAGTTTGAGCAAAGAGTTCAGCTTTAGAGGAAGGCAAAACGGCAGCTGAACCGTCAGAAGATACTAGATGAGGAGGGAAAGAGGAAGAAGCAAAGTTAGAGTTGACATTTTTTGCAAAATGCCAGAAAGGTCGAGAGGAAGAGGAGCCAGAAAGATTATTGCATTTGCGACGGAGAAAAGAGTTTTTAGTATCTCGAAGAATAGATTTTGCACGATTCCGGGATGAAATATAAGTGAGTTCTGGAGTTTGAAGACGACGGTAGTCCCTGAAGGCAGCATCCCTGCGGCGGATAGCACGAGAACAAGCAGAGTTAAACCAAGGTTTATTAGGTTTAGTGGAAGGGAAAGAATATGGAATGTACGCCTCCATGCCAGAGAGAATCACCTCAGTTATGCGCTCTGCACACTCCGAGGGACCCCTCCCACGGAAACAGTAATCATTCCATGGAAAATCAGAAAAGTACGACCGCAAGTCAGACCAGTTAGTGGCACCAAAATGCCAGAAACGTCTCCTCGCCGAGGGCGGGGGCCGTTCTTGCGGAAGACTTGAAGAGACAGGACAAAATACGGAGATAAGAAGATGATCGGATGAACCCAGAGGAGGAAAGAGTTTAACAGTATAAGGAGAAGGATTAGAAGTTAAAAAAGGTCTAGAATGTTGGGTTCATCACCAAGACGGTCAGGGATACGGGTAGGGAGATGCACCAACTGCTCAAGGTTGTTCTGGATAGAAAATTGGAAAGCGAGTTCACCAGCTGGATCATGAGAACTAGATGAAAGCCATTGGCGGTGGTGAACATTGAAATCACCTAAAATGATGATTTCGGAGAAAGGAGAAGAAGAAAGAATGTGTTCTATTTTGGAGTTAAGATAGTCGAAGAATTTTGAATAGTCTGTAGAATTAGGAGATAAGTAGACAGAACAAATGAATTTAGTTGTAGAGTTGCAAGAAAGTTTGAGCCATAAAGTAGAGAATTCAGAAGACTCCAAATTAGAGACACGAGAACAGACAACATCGTTGCGCACATATGCGCAACATCCGCCTTTGGCTGAAAATTGAGGATAGAGACAGTAGGAGGAAACAGAGTAGGGTTTGCTGTCAGAGCAATCAGACACCTGAGTTTCAGTTAAGAACAAGAGATGAGGTCTAGAAGAAGAGAGGTGGTGTTCGACAAAGTGGAGATTAGAAAAAAGACCCCATCACCGGAGGCCACCAACTCCCAAGTGGTGATTGGGGAAGGAGTGGATGAGGGGCTATATTTGGAATCCGCCCCTCTTGGATTCTCCGAGGCAGATTTAAGTTTTGCCATTTTGATAAATTTAATAGGTAATGTTAGTGTAAGTGTTTGTAAATATTGTAAGACACATGTGAAGAAGGAGGAAGGTTGGAGCATAGGCACTCCAATGTGAGTTAAGGGTACACTAGAGACCCTCTGAGAAGATGAAACGCGAAAAGGAACGAGCCAAAGGGCAACGGAGTGAAACGGAATGGTCTAGCCCATCCTATCACCCCGTGTGTTAAGCCCAGTGGGGGGTACTTTCATCGCTTCGGACTGCGCTACGTCCTCCCCCTATATATGTATATATATATATATATATATATATATATATATATATATATATATATATATATATATATATATATATATATATATATATATATATATATATATATATATGAGAGAGAGAGAAGTAGAGCTGTTTGAAGCGAGTTAAATGATACCTACATTGAGCATAACCTACTGGGTGTTAGCCTGAGCCAGACCTTTGAGCTCCTCCCATTATGCTTTAGTTCGTCTAGTGTCAGTTTCTAGTGTATCTCACACCCATACTGGAGTACTAATGCTCTTTCTACCCTTTCATTTCTACACATTACTACTTACATCTACCACACTAACTTACAAACATATTCTCGTACGTTTTCATTTAAAAAAGAGAAAATTGGCGAAACTTAAAGCTGCCTCAAACTTGCTTTGAGGAGTTACATCAAAACAATGCTCCTAATTTACGTCTCACCCTATCATCTCTAGGGAGTTGGCGACCTCAGGTGATGGGGCTGCTATTGCCAAATATTCTCAGCCTGCTCACACTAGTGCACGGTCTTCTTCTTTTTTTGAAATTTCTGCGACCTTCGCGATATTTTCTCTATTTCCAGTTTGTCTAACACAACATCTCTTTTTCTAGATTTCATCTCTTGTTCTTAACTAAAACTCAGATGCTTGAGTGCTCTGACTGCAAACCATACTCTGTTGTCTCCTATTGTCTCTATCCTCAATTTTTATGGTTTCACCTTTTCTGTCTTTTTATCACTTAATTCTACTGTCAATAAAAATTCTTCGACTATTTAAACTCCAAATTAGAGCACATTCTTCTTTTCCATTTTTCAAAATCATCATTTTAGGTGATTTCAACATTCACCACTTCCAATGGCTTTCTCTAGTTCTCATGATCTAGCTGGTGAACTCGCCTACTACTTTTCTATTCAGAATATCCTTGAGCAGTTGGTGTTACTCCCTACCCGTACCATTGACCTTATTTATTGGTGATGAATCCGACATCCATGATATTTTCTAAATCTCTTGTTGCTAAACTATTAACATAACTAGGTTAATCAGATCATCTTCTTTTCTCTGTATATTGTTCTGTCTCTTTATTCCTCATCAGCTTCTACTTTCGGCAAGAATACGTTTCTGGCATTTTGGTGCTAATAACTGGTCTGAGTTTCAGTTGTACTTCTCTGATTTCCCAAAGAATGATTACTGTTTTCTTGGGAGAGGTCCCTCAGAGTGAGCTGAGCACATTCTGAGCTCAGAGTTGATTCCCTCAGGTATGAAGGCGTGTATTCTATATTCTTTACCCATTCAACTAAAAGTAGCAAATCTAGATTTAAATCTTCTTTACCTCGTGCTATTCGCCACATCGATGCTTTAGAAATTGTAGTCGTCTTCAAAATTCCGAAACTCATGTAGCTAATGTTTCATCAATAAATCTTTCTAAATGTATTCTTCAAGACACTAATTAATCTTTACTCCGTTGGAAGTGCAATAATCTTTCTGGTTCTAGTTCCTCACGCTCTTTCTAGCCATTTGCTAAAAGTATCAACTCTAACTTTGTCTCATCCTCTTTAACTCTTCCAGTAGCATTACGACACAACTGATATTTTTCTTTCTTCTAAAGCTGAACTTTTCGTTCAAACCTTTTTTTGTTAATTTCACCTTAGACGATTCCGGACCTATTCCTCCTACTCCAACCCCACAACTCATTTGTGTTATTCCTAAACATTGTAATATCTTTAATAGTTGTTACTTTTACTTTCTCGTTATTTAACACTAAGAAGGCGGACGTCTTAACGGTATCCCTCTCATGTGGTTCTCAAAACTTGTGGTTGGAGCTTTCACTCTGCTTTGGTAAACTTTTCTATCTCTGCCTCTCTACTTCGGGCTTTCCTTTCTGCTGGTAATGAGCTCTCATTCAACCTGTGGCCAAAAAAAGGGGAACAACTTACAACCCTCTAACTATCATCCTATTTCTTTAACTTCTGTTCTTTCTAAAGTTTTCGAATCTATCCTAAAGAGAAAGATTCGGAAATTTCTCAATTCTTCGAATCTTATCTTTGATCATCAGAATGGCTTTTGCAAGCAACGTTACTGGTTATAGTTCTCTTCCCTGTGACTCTTGGTCCTCTACTCTTTGACATTTCAATGAATCCTATATATATATATATATATATATATATATATATATATATATATATATATATATATATATATATATATATATATATATATATATATATATATATATATATATATATATATATATATATATATATATATATATATATATATATATATATATATATATATATATATATATATATATATATATATATATATATATATATATATATATATATATATATATATATATATATATATATATATTATATATATGGAGAGAGGGAGAGTATTTTGTTGTTTACATATACAGAGCATGCTTTATTACATTTCTGGGCAAACAATACTTTCGATTTGATAAATTAAACAAAGCGAAGAACACTTTTTATGTGAATAAAATATTATAAGATTAAAAACGAAAAAAGAAAAGATTTCATAAAAATGAATATTCTTTCCTCTTTTTCAATTTGTTTCTTTTCACAATTTTATATTAACTAACTTTTCCTTTTCCTTTTAAATATTTTTCAATTTGATATATATATATATATATATATATATATATATATATATATATATATATATATATATATATATATATATATATATATATATATATATATATATATATATATATATATATATATATATATATATATAAAAATAGATTTTAAAATCTGCTATAACTCTCACAGACTATTTCCATATAGAAAATAGTCCAATAGCAGACATTAAAATTTTTACTTATATTATATATATATATATATATATATATATATATATATATATATATATATATATATATATATATATATATATATATATATATATATATATATATATATATATATATTCCATATTAAGAAACCTTCACCGTAATACCGAAGAGTGGAGGACCAAGAAACAGAGAGAAGGGGAAGAAGATCAGCAGTAGAGCGTTTTTTACGAAAGCCATTACTGGCGATCAAAGATGACAACAGAAGATTTGAGATATTTCCAAATCTTATTTTTATGGATAGATTCGAAAACTTTAAAAAGAACGAAGGTTTAAGAAATGAGACGGTAGTTGGAGGGTTGAGAGGGGTTCCGCTTTGCGGCACCGGTTGACTGATCGCATGCTTCTAGCAAGAAGGGAAGGTCGAAGTAGAAAGACAAAAAAAAGTTTTTTAATGCAGGGAGCAAACTCACAACCACAGGAAGGATACCATTAGAACCGTACGCTTTCTTAGGGTTAAAATCAGAGAGAGCAGAAATGAAGTTTTTAAGAAATTACAATTTTAGGTAGAAATGAGTTAGAGGGGTTGAAGGAGGAGGAATAAATAGTTCCTGAATCGTCTAAGATTGAAATAGAGGGAAAAGTATGAGAGAAGAGTTCAGCTTTAGTAGAAGGAAAAATGGCAGTTATGCCGTCAGAAGTCAGAAGATAGAAGAGGAAGAAGAAAAGTTAGAGTTGAAATTTTTTTTTCAAAATGCCTGAAAGGACGTGAGGAAGATTATAGCATTTAGGACGGAAGTATGAGTTTTGATGTTGAGATGAAATATAAGTTGTAAGAGTTTCTGGAGTTTGAAGAGAATCGTAATCCTTGAAGGCAGCATCCCTACGTCAGATAGCTCAAGAACAAGCAAAGTTAAACCAAAGTTTGTTAGGTTTAGTAGAAGGGAAAGAATATGGAATGAAAAGCCTTCTTGCTAAAGAGAATCATTTCGATTATGGGTTCTGCACATTCAGAGGGACTCCTCAAACGAAAACAATATTCATTCCATGGGAAATCAGAGAAGTACAATCGCAAGTCAGACCAGTTTGCGGCACCGAAGTGCCAGAAACGTTACCTCGCAGAAGGCGGGATCCGTTCTTGCGGAAGACTTGAAGAGACAGAATAAGATATAATACAAGAGTTGATCGTATGAACAAATAGGAGGAAAGAATTAAAGGGTAAGGAGGGTTAAGAAAGGTCAGGTATTCATCACCAAAAGGGTCATCAGCAAGACGGAAAAGGAAACGGGTAAGGAATTGCACCAACTGCTCAAAGGTTCTTCTGAATAGAAAAGTAGCAGTTGGGTTTAGCAGCTGGATCATGAGAACTATATATATATATATATATATATATATATATATATATATATATATATATATATATATATATATATATATATATATATATATATATATATATACAAGGGAATTCAATATTTGTTGAAATCGTTTCAGTTTCTTCTCATCCCCAAGTTGAATTAATTATTGATTTTCACGTATAGTTCAAATTGAATTCGTCGAATTTCTTCTTAAAATGAATAGGAAACTGTAATCATACACAAACACCTTCACTCACACTACATCTCTCTCTCTCTCTCTCTCTCTCTATATATATATATATATATATATATATATATATATATATATATATATATATATATATATATATATATATATATATATATATATATATATATATATATACTTTTAAAACGCCATGTATCGGGTCATGTCGGCCAATATTGACCAGATTTCCCCAACTCTGGTGGAATTCTTAGGCCTCTATCGTTTGCACCAGGGGAGATGATATATATATATATATATATATATATATATATATATATATATATATATATATATATATATATATATATATATATATATATATATATATATATATATATATATATATATATATATATATATATATATATATATATATATATATATATATATATATATATATATATATATATATAAAACACTATAACCGTGTAAAATTTTAGACAGTAAAACACCCCACAGGAAATAAAAGCAAAAATTAAAATTGGAGCAAGGCTTTCGAAGGGATAGCCACCCTTCCTCTTTCAGGCTCTAGTTTATTATTAAAAGATTTTTTTAAAAACAAAAAAGGCATAAAAATAATTGGTTGGTAGTTTAAATAAAATTGTTAAGACCTTTAAGAAAACCTGAAAATTTTGAAAAATTTTTAACAATATGATTCGTAAAATCATCTAATAAAACATTATTATGAACATTAAAATTATTTACATTTTTAATTAAAAAGGATTCTATAAATTGTCTTTTATTTACATTATCTTCTTTTATAAGCAACTTCATCTCCTCCAGTCCAATTCTATGATTATTCGATATCCGATGCCTATGTAAAGCAGAATTTTCATCTCCAACTTGAAGCGAATATTTATGTTGCGATAGTGTTTATATTGGTGAGACGGTGGATTTTAAAAGAAGAAAATACCAACATAAATATTCGCTTCAAGTTGGAGATGAAAATTCTGCTTTACATAGACATCGGATATCGAATAATCATAGAATTGGACTGGAGGAGATGAAGTTGCTTATAAAAGAAGATAATGCTAATCATAAGCAACTCTGTACTTATTAGAATCCATAGATCAGTGTTTAGGTGCCCAACCGATGCCCTAACGCATTCTGGTGGGGTGCTCCAAGATTAAAAAGAGCAACCAATCAATGTCAAGCAATGCCAACATGTGCACAGTAACCGTTGCATATATATATATATATATATATATATATATATATATATATATATATATATATATATATATATATATATATATATATATATATATATATATATATATATATATATATATATATATATATAAGTGAGTGAAGCAATGGAATTAATTTTATTTTACGTAAAATACATTTCAAAATATAATTAAATGTACCCAAAAGGATGTTTCTATTTTTTTTCTGATATAAATATAATCTTCTCTCACGATTATTTACTACACATTTCCCATTACAAATTTTTTTTAAAAAAAAACCAACTTGTGCATTATGCACACTATAAAAATGTTTTAGTACCAATAGGGGACTATAAGGCACATTGTGTTAATGGGATGACTGTTGAGGGATTTTTTTTTGCAGGTTAAAATTTATAGCAAATTGTTTTTAATATTTTTATTAAGTATTGTTCATTTTGAAGAAATTGGAAATTTTAGGAGTTTTTTTAATTTTTAATTTTTATCTGTTTTTTATTGTTAACTTTGCGATTAAAACTGATTTTGTGAGTTTCCCTTTAAAAGTGAGTCATGATGACATAAACTACGAAAGGATTTCTTTTATAACTAATTTTACTATAATGAATTACTCGTCTTTCTTAACTGCTTATTTCAGAAATACCAACTCTATCTATCTATCTATCTATCTATCTATCTATCTATCTATATATATATATATATATATATATATATATATATATATATATATATATATATATATATATATATATATATATATATATATATATATATATATATATATGTTGAGGGTAAATCCCAAAAGTTATTTGTGCCTTTGAACTTTAAAGGCCATAATGATTCTTCTAAAATAGGAAAGTTATCATAACATTAACTATTTAGTTAAAATGGAATGGTTCTAATTGCTATCATCACATCCCGAACTATATTCGAAGTCCTTTTAAATGCAGTAAAGTTTTCTAAATAGGTCTGAGATGATCCTTAAACTTGAAGTAAGAGAACTTTGAAAGTAAAGCAAATGAAAATGACTGTTTCGACTAAGATCTCGAATGTTAATTTG
>SEYY01002038.1:162500-170000 GCA_009176605.1 Armadillidium nasatum | reverse complement strand
ATAAAGAATTATAGTTTGTATGCGTTCATTCCCTTATAAAACATTTGATCCATATTAGGAAAGAACATCTTCGAAACCCTGCGAAAACTTCGAACCTAAAAGTCTAATAAAAAAACTTAGGAAAACAAATATAACCGTAGAGTAATCCTAAAAATGTTGTCCACATTTTCTCTATTATTTCAGACCTAAAGAGAGAACATCATCGTCACTGTAAAAAAAATGCGAGTGTGAATGTTAAATTAATAAAAGATTATTCAAAAGAGTGAACGAGTCATTTGCTGGTAGAAAACAACTTCAATAAAATTAATAAAATATTTACAATAAAATAATTTCATGCTTTAAATAGGAATAATTCAAGCCAAAATCTTGTTATTATGGTAGCCTTCATATTCATAAGTTTTCTCCTTAATCCATTCATGACTGTGACTCAAGCCTTTCATCACTCTTTCTTTTTGTAAAGAATGTAGCCTATTCATGTTTGAGTTTTTCATTGATGGTGTAATTGTATTTAAGATTCTGTCGAGTTTCAGATGACGAAACTTTCTTGATACATTTAAAAAAAATTTCCTTAACTAATCAGGTCCAATTAGAAATATGAGAAAGATGTCATCTTCTCCAAAGCCACATCATCCTCCTATGGCATGAATTTCAAATCGAAAAAATAAATCAAGAATAAAGTCTCAGGCTCTTAAGTAGACAGATGAAATGGAAAAGGAAATCATTAATAAAAAGCTGGAAAAAAAGATTTGCAGGTTAAACAAAATCCAGAGGAAATTTTTCTATTGATATGCAACTACTTCAAGAAAAATGGTTTCCCAATAAGAACGACATGAATTCAGAAAGAAAGCAATAGTGAAAATGATAAATACTGAAAGAGGAAGTTTAGAAATCAAGCTTTATGACAGTTTATTTCGAAATTTTTAAAAAAATCCTGAGGCACGACTGAACAATTTCCGAAATCGGGAGCCGAAGAAAAGGAGATAAAGATAAACAGTCGATACTTTTCAAAAATCTTCCTCTTAAGAATAATTCAATATATCTATATTATAGCTAATAATTTTGGAACTCTAATTAATTGCTCATTTTCAGCATACGTAATAAGAACTGGAAAGTCTTTCTTCTTTGGGACTCATATACAGTATTTAAGGAAGGTAAAAATTTTCCATCCCAGTGAAATGTAACAAAATTTTGAATACTTTCTTGAAACGCTCATTTAATTTCTTAAGCATGATTCTTTCTCCGAACTTATTGAAATATCGATCGATTTATAGAAAATTCATTAATATCGAGTCCTAGGGATTCTGCTGTTGCCTGAAGGATATAAACAGCATCTCTTATGCTCAAATTGCATCTGTCCAATGCAGTCTAACTTTAGTGACATGATATCTTTAGTTCTTCGCCTTTCCACAGTTTTTCTTGTGCATCCACTATGGGTATATGAATTAGAGATCGTCGTATCTGTACAATTTACTCCGGAGACGGTACAGATTAAGTTGCCTGATTTTCTTCTCTTCTTTATTCTCTTCCTCTTTCTTCTTTTCTAAAAAAATTTTTTTGAAAATACTTCCCTCTGTCGAGGCAAGAGTATCTTAGCTTCTTCGAATTTTATCATTTGAAGAGAACATTTGCATGGGCTATATCAAATCGGGTATCCAAGTTATTTTGAAATTCTTTTTCACGTTGTCTAAAGGACTCTGAAGAACCTTTTGCGTTTTTTTTTTTAATTTTTTAATTTTTTAATTTGTATTTTTTTTATTTTTTTTTTTGAAGTTTCTCCAGGTAGAATGTAAGCTCAGAAATTGTATTACGATACTGCTTGCTTCAAAATATTTTACATTTGCGCACAAATAAATTCGCGTTTTCACTGAGTGTAAGGCTAACTTCTCGCATATTATGAAATAAGACTGATAATACTTGTTGATTAGATGGCAGCTTAGTGCCAGTTATTTGGTGGTTTGCACGTCCAACAAATTAAGAATAATGTACAGCCGCGGAAACAAACGTATCCTCCTAATATAACTGACAATACGAAACTAAGGATGGACTTTAGCGCAGTACAGAAATATGAGTAAGCAAAAATATGAATTGGCAACTCAGGTCAGCATGGATTGATAACCTTCAGTAATGTTAAAATTAAACTGAACAACGATATAGATGTAAGAAATCCAAAAATAGAGGGTACGCCTCCAAATATTTTGATATGAAAAAATAAAGGACACCCTATATATATATATATATATATATATATATATATATATATATATATATATATATATATATATATATATATATATATATATATATATATATATATATATATATATATATATATATATATATAATATATAGAAGGATTTTGACACCGTAGTTAAAGTAGAAGCCATATTCTTCCATTATTTTGACTCTAAACTTCGGCATCTTCTCTTCATTCTTCTTAAGAAAAAATAAACGTCGAACTTTTCGTCTCTCGAAAACTTTGTCTAATCTTCAGTAATTAATTCCGAAGAGAATGTCAAGAATCTCATGCAAATATTTGGCTTCGTCCCTTTATCTTTTCATACTTTTTCTTTCTCTAAAGCTTTCTATCTCTCTCTCTCTCTCTCTCTCTCTCTCTCTCTCTCTCTCTCTCTCTCTCTCTCTCTCTCTCTCTCTCTCTCTCTCTCTTCTCTTTTTTTTTTTTTTTTTTTTTTTTTTTTCTTTTTTTTTCTTTTTTTTTTTTACCCATTTTCTTCTTTTTTTCTCTCCTACCTCGTTTGTCCATTCTCTTTTTTCTTCGCTCTCTTTGTATCTGTCTGTCTGTCTCTCTCTCTTATACACCTCATTTATCTATTCCCTGTTCTTTCTCCCTCCCTATCAAAGTCTCTCTCTCTCTCTCTCTCTCTCTCCCTTTGCACGTCCGTTTATTCTCTCTTTATTTGTTACTCCTTTGTAAAGCTAAAATATTTCTGCTTTCTTTCTAATTTTTCCACGTCTGTCTATTTTCATTTTCTCTCTCTCTCTCCTCCCATATCTTCCTATCTTATATTCGTTCTCTCTCTCTCTCTCTCTCTGTTTATTTGTCTGACTTATATACATCTTTCTATTTCCACACATACCTCTCTCTATCTATCTATTTAGCTATCTCTCTCTCCCTCTCTGCTTCTCTCTCCTATCTCAATCTTTTCTTCACTGTCACATTTTTTTCTCTTTCTGTTTCTTCCTTTCTATATTCAGTTTCTTTGAATGCTTTTCATTTTCGCATAATTTTCATTTTTCATTTTCTCTTTAAAAATATTTAATATATTTTTCCTTTCTTGTGTCTTCACATTTATTACATTTCTTATCATTATCATGTAACGAAACGTCCTTTCAGAAAATATGTTTTCAAAACAAATTAAAATAGTATGAAAGGAAAATTATCTGTAAAAATTTATACAGAAAATTCAAAAAAATAATAATAGGCACAAAATATTTTTAAAAAAAAGGAAACCTCTTTCTTACTTTATCATATAAAATGAGATTAGAAAAACCACCTTCATAAACGCAAAATTGTAAAAAAAAAAAAAAAAAAAAAAAAAAAAAAAAAAAAAATATATATAATAATATATATATATATTATATATATATATATATATATATATATATATATATATATATATATATATATATATATATATATATATATATATATATATATATATATATATATATATATATATATATATATATAATATATATATAATATAGATTTATAAATATTTTAAATGTCTGTTCACGTGAGCTTCACACAGTAAGACAACATACTTACCTATGCAAATTAAAAGACAAATAATTATTTTATTTCATTCATATTTATATACGTAAATTATAAATAGATACGAGCATAAATACAAAATGTTTGTATCTAATCTCATGATTTGGAGTTTCTAAATAACAAGATCTTAATTTGTTTCCATCTTTATTGGCTTCTGACAATTGGATTTTTATTCTCATCATATCCTTAATTAAATAGACACAAACACGACAAAAATATTTAAGATATATATATATATATATATATATATATATATATATATATATATATATATATATATATATATATATATATATATATATATATATATATATATATATATATATATATATATAAGAAATAGAACATAAAGGAAAAAAATAAATATCGTTTGAAACTTTCCAATTTTCTTTTCTATTCTTTTTTGTTATTTCACTTTCAAACATCAGGAGAGTAAATGGAAATGTAAATTTTTTTTTTTTTTTTTTTTTTTTTTTTTTTTTTTTTTTTTTTGGCAAACTTTGAAAAACTGAAATAATTTATTTTAATGATGTCAAATTTCAAAAATTCCTTTTTTATATTAAGTAATGAGCACAGAGCCTGAGCAACTTCCACATATATATATATATATATATATATATATATATATATATATATATATATATATATATATATATATATATATATATATATATATATATATATATATATATATATATATATATATATATATATATATATATATATATATATATATATATAAACCAAATCAAATTCTGCCCCCCGGAAGGATTATTATCCGTGTCAGTAGGTTCATTCGAGGATGAACCAAGGGTTTCACAGGTCGACGGCAAGCATCTGCTGGCTGGCCAGGTCAATCTCGGATGCAGATTTTGATTCCAATAGCAGAAAGCACTCTGCTTTTGTACTTATTACTCATAAGTGGGTGGAGCTAAGCGCAAGATAGAACTGTCCAAATTACTCTACTCGAACCCGGGTCTCTCACGTGCTAAGCGAGTGCTCGATCAACTCGAGTAATAATATAATATTTATATAATTATATATATATATATATCATATATATATATAATTATATATATATATAATATATATATATATATATATATATATTATATATATATATATATATATATATATATATATATATATATATATATATATATATATATATATATATATAATATATATATATATATATATATATATATATATATATATATATATATATATATATATATATATATATATATATATATACAGGGTGTCCCTAAAATCTGGACACATAGGAAATGTCAGTAACTATTATTATTTTTCTTCCACAGATTAAATATGGCTTTGTCGAAAGAAGAAAGAATTGAACTGGTAATATTCACTGGACGTGAAGGATGGTCATATTGAAAGATAGACGATGAATTCAATGCACGTCTCCTATGGAAGACTCCAATTGGCTTATCCACAATAATGGCTAAAAAGTTCAAAGAAACAAAATCCGCTCTGGACGACCTCGTGTCTCAGCCGAAACCAAAGAAGTTTCATAGCTAAAATGAATCCTGGCCCCAAAAAATCACTTTGGAGGACAACTATGGAGTTGGGTATTAACAAAAACAATCATCAGACTTATCTTAAAAAAAGTAAAAATTTCATCTGTGCATGTTACAAATCCTGCATCATTTAACAGAGAATGACCTAGATAAACAGCTTGAGATGTGTGACAGGTTTTCCAATAAATTGAATGAAAAAAGTAATTCCACCGGAGACTCTGTGCTGTTCAATGATGAAGGCTTCTGTCAACAGTCAGAATGTTCGATACTGGTCACAAAGCAATACACATTTTGCTGATTATGCAAAAAAGGGCAAAAAGGTGTGGTGAAGTTTGTGGAATATTCATGTGTTGGAACCATTCTTCTTCGATGAACATGTAACTGGTGAGACCTATATTGCCATGCTGAGGGATCAGTTAATGCCACAACTTGAAGGTTTAGGTAAAGAACTTCCTGATTGCTTTCAAATGGATGTCGCCCCTGCCCATTTCGCCAAGGTCGTAAAGGATTGCCAGAATGACAATTTTCCTAACGTAGTGGGAGACATGGTAGTGTGGAGTGATTTAATCGGTCAACTGACTTTGCCCCCTTAACTTAACTAAATATATATATATATATCTATATATATATATATATATATATATATATATATATATATATATATATATATATATATATATATATATATATATATATATATATATATATATATATATATATATATATATATATATATATATATATATATATATATATATATATATATATATATATATATATATATATATATATATATATATATATATATATATATATATATATATATATATATATATATATATATATATATATATATATATATATATATATATATATATATATTTCCAATTTTATTTAATATAAAATGGTTTTAATAGGTTGCAGGATTAAGAAAACAATTCGAATAATCCGTTTAAATTACCGAAATTTTTTTTTTTTTTCAGTTTTTAAAAAGTTCCAAAATTTTTTTTTTATTTATTTATTTATTTTTACTATTTTTTTTTAAAATTTATTTATTTATTTAAATTTAATTTTAAAAAATTTTTTTTTAAATTTTTTTAATATAATATATATATATATATATATATATATATATATATATATATATATATATATATATAATATATATATATATATATATATATATATATATATATATATATATATATATATTCTTAAAATATTAAAAAAGAAGTCTTATTAAAAAGAAAGAAAAGAAAAAAAAAAAAGAAAAACTCAACTACAAACACGAATCTAGAAATTTCTAAAATAATTTCGTTTTATATATATATATATATATATATATATATATATATATATATATATATATATATATATATATATATATATATATATATATATATATTTATATATATATTATATATAAAGATTTTTTTATTGTTTGTAGTATTTAATGGTGAAAGAGTAGATATTGTGAAAACTTTGTCAGTTATTTTATATTAAAAAATTTTCTTTATCATTTTTTATGGGTTTCCTTTGAAAGTTAAATTGACTCAAGCCTCATTCGAGGTTTCATATACAAAAAAAGGAAGAAAAAAAATATGAGAAAACATACGACGAAGAAAATTAGGTTTGTTCGTGGAGAAAAAGCGCTTCCTTTATAACTACGAAATCTTTTGGAATGATCACATACTTTAAAAAAAAAATTATTGTGACCAAATTCAGTTAAGAAATTTTTAAAGTTTTATTATCTTCTTGTCCTTTTAAAATAAAACTAAAATTAAATTGGTTAAATTGGATTAATTTCTATCGTTTTTATTAATTCCAACGTTTAGGGGAAATAGAATGGTCAGCAAAGACAGAATTAACTGTTTTGGTTTTATAAAACAAAAGTTTTTCTTTTTTATTTTGAAAATGTATAAAATATACGAAAAAGGAATTTAAAAATAAAACAGATTTTATAAGTAAAAAGAGCACGAAATTGTCACCTAAGCAACTATATTTTTATACTCATTATATTGTAAAGATATACTTATTAGAAAGAAAGAAAGAACTCTCGTATTTAATCTATAGAGATTGCACGTTAAGAAACAGGATAAGGTCTCCTCTTAGTAATATCTTTGAAAATCACTTTTCTATGATTGAAATTGAAAATCAATTTAGAAA
>SEYY01002038.1:142500-150000 GCA_009176605.1 Armadillidium nasatum | reverse complement strand
TAGATACTTATTCTTCCAGTTCCAATTTTAGATTTGGGAGGAAATCCCATCTTGAAAGTTTAGATTTAGAACTAAAAAAATTAGTTTAAAATAAATCCCTTATACAGAATTCTTTATAACGCAGGAATAAGAGATTCTCTTTCGTAGTACATTATGAATAATATTTGTTTACGATCCATTATTTATTCATGCACATTTTGAAAAAACTGAACTTTAGAAAATTTCAAAATTCAAATGTTTCTTTACATATTTATCATTGTACAAACATGAAAGAATCCACATTGGGTTTCCAAGTATTGTTTTATATTTCTGATAATGATAATCCTCTGAGTGCTTCTTGAGCCAACACTTTCAGTAAATAAACTCTAATACTTAACATCTTCTTTTAATTTTCTTTATATTTCTTTATAAAGGACAAAGAATGACATCCTACATCACCATCTAAATAGACCCTGGAAAATAACAAATTTGACTTTTTTTAACTATCATAATTGACATCTTCTCTACAACCTAATTCAATAAGAGAATTCTAAAAGGTCAAAGGTATTTGGCCTGCCACTCTTTCAAAAAGAAATTAGGAAATTGGAAGATTGATGCATCCTAGTTTTTGTAATTTATTTACTTTTATATCTTTTTTATACAAGATTCATTTTAGTTTATTTTTGGGACAAATAAAATTTACATTTTTGGAAAAGAAGATAATTTAATTCAGTTTTTTTCCTTCTAAAATATTTCATTTCGTTAATTTTAAATAGACGCGCTTTCCTTCTCTCCTCTTCCTCCTCCTCCTAATCCTCCTCTTCCTCCTCCTCCTCTTCCTCCTCTTCCTCCTCCTCCTAATCCTCCTCTTCCTTCTCCTCCTCCTAAGAAAATAATTTTCACATCAAGTAAAATTAAATTATTTGCATGAATATGTAAAAAAATTAACACGTACATGGTAGAACACATTAATTAATACAGAAATAAAATAAACCAGGATTGTTCACATATTCATACATATCTATTAAGACCTGCGGGAACAAAAAAAACATAAAAATTACATTCTAATGTTCATATTATATATATATATATATATTATATATATATATATATATATATATATATATATATATATATATATATATATATATATATATATATATATATATATATATTATATATATCATTTAATAATAATAATAATAATAATAATAATAATAATAATAATAATAATAATAATAATAATAATAATAATAATAATAATAATAATAATAATAATAATAATAATAATAATAATAATAATAATAATAATAATAATAATAATAATAATAATAATAATAATAATCCCAATAGGAATGGTAGTAATAATAATAAATTTTAATTCGTATTTCATTAGACTTGTTCTACTTGTGTTGAAAAAGGAAAAATTGATCAGAAAACGACTGAATTTTATCCTTAAACCAAAAGTTTTTATTTCTTTTTCATTTATTTATTTTTGTAAAATTTTCGATCATTTAAATTTACGATTTAATAAAAATTGACCAAAATTAGATTTTTGGTATTTTTTTTTTTTTTTTTTACAAATTATTTTATATTAATTTATTTACATAATTTTTAATTTAAAAGTATATATATATATATATATATATATATATATATATATATATATATATATATATATATATATATATATATATATATATATATATATATATATATATATATATATATATATATATATATATATATATATATATATATATATATATATATATATATATATATATATATATATATATATATATATATATATATATATATATATATATATATATATATATATATATATATATATATATATATATATATAACTTTTGGTGGGCAAATGCCAGAGGCCTTCTAATCTCCGCCAGAGTTGGGAAAACACTGGAAATGTGGTCAGGTTAAAGACTTACATGTCGCGATGAATGGCTTTTAAAGGTGTGTAAGTCAAAGGAAGTTGGGAAAACAGAAAAAGGAAGTGTGTTCCAGACTGCATCATCAGAGTACATGCAAGATTGAGCATAGCGGTTAAGTCTTGTGTGAGAGAATTAGGCAGAGAAAGGATGAGACGGTGAAGAAAGGCGAGTACGTCGCACGAGCCCTTTTCAATCATTTTCTGCAGGATAATAACTTTAAAAATTTGGATTATGTAGAGGAATCGATCTCCAAATTTTGCAGTCCTAATATATGACAGAATAGACGGAACTTAAATGAAATTTCTCATTTAGAAAACATTAATTTTGAAGTGAAAATTTTCATCTTTCGCTCTCGGTCTTTTTACAATATTTTTGCTCTCTAGTTATCTTATTTATAAATAATATTATTTTATGATAATTTTGTCATATATATATATATATATATATATATATATATATATATATATATATATATATATATATATATATATATATATATATATATATATATATATTTATTTTATGACATGTAATTCATTCTCTTATGAGCCTTGAAACATGGGTAGAAGGTAGAAGTCAGCCGAAACTAGTCGGCCTAATTAAACTTTGAAAAATGTTTAAAAAATATTTTGGTTGCACTTGCTATATATATATATATATATATATATATATATATATATATATATATATATATATATATATATATATATATATATATATATATATATATATATATATATATATATATATATATATATATATATATATATATATATATATATATATATATATATATATATATATATATATATATATATATATATATATATATATATATATATATATATATATATATATATATATATATATATATATTAGGATATGAATTTTGTCGCTCAGAAAAGCCTAACGATCTTTTCTGCAATTGCGTACAAAGTTGCATTCTCAGGGACCTTCCTGACCTTTTTCATGGGTTTATGAACCCCCATGTACCCATGCCCCTTGATTCGAACCGATTTCTGCCGAATTGAACAGCAAAAAAAAGGAGTCAGGAAAAAGAGAGGCCTACTAATATATTACTACTAATTGAACGTAGCAATTCTGCAAACTCAGGTAACTTTCTGATACCGATTTAGGGGGGTTCATAGGGCCTCTAGGAGCCCCGTTCCCCAGACGAGGTAAATTTCGATGGACATAACCCCCAAAACGTTGTCAGGAAAGAGCGTGAGGTTAATTTGAGGGGAGTGATTTGCAATTGCAAATAAAATTCCTGTTAGGCTTTTATGGGGCGACAATATCGATATCCTACTATATATATATATATATATATATATATATATATATATATATATATATATATATATATATATATATATATATATATATATATATATATATATATATATATATATATATATTAAAGAGAGATTATTACCATATTTTTGTGCCCATTCAATAATAGAGGTTGCTCGTCCGGTAAAAGATGAAAAACAGTTTTCGAATCGACCTCTGTGATCGAGTCCAACTGTGTTGACGTTTGCTTTTACACCACACATAAGCGCTGTCGCACAAGCTGAAGAATCACCAATTTGAGCATCTAAAGTATATGTCTGAAAAAACACAATATATATATATATATATATATATATATATATATATATATATATATATATATATATATATATATATATATATATATATATATATATATATATATATATATATATATATATATATATATATATATATATATATATATATATATATATATATATATATTTGTGTAAATAACAGGGAATAGCATTATTTTTGGTAAATATAAATAAATTAACAACCAGTTAGAATGAATCGAGAAATAGTTTGAAGGATAAAAGAAGTTATAGAAATTGAAATTTTCTTCCAAAATGGTTAAGCAAATGAACTTAAAGATGTTTTCTGATTTACCTTCGACATCCTGATGTGTATTTGCTTTTTAATATGCTAAATTTATTTTATATAAAAAATAAAATATAATTTAAGTGAATATTTATTTTATGCTTGCTAAAACTTGTCTTCATCTGCTAGACTTAGACTCATGAGCCCCGATAGTGACTGGTGACTTCGGATTGATGACTAATAACTAATGAAAGAGAATTCGCCACAACTCAAGAATCTACTACACTACATTTAGGGCAACTAAATACAAATTTACTGTTATAGAAATGCTTAACAACATACAAACAATATTATTTAATTGATATAAAAATCAAGTTAAAACTACGTATAAAAATGGGAAAAAACATTTTGGGTAACTTCAAAGTAAAAATTTCAAAAACTTTTTTGCAGACCGTGTTCAACATTCATACTACTTTCCAACTTTCATTATAATAAAGTATAAAATATTTATATTAGAAATTTATAGAATAATAATTTTATTCTATAAATTCTTATTTTTATTTATATTTTTATTCATCAATTTATATTAGTTATCTTTTTTATTCTAATAAAAATTTATAAGAGCTTTGAAATACTGAAAGAGTACATTCAAAAAGCATCGTATTGTAAGCTCTCTTCTTAATGCACGTAAGCTTTTCCATACACTATTTTTTTATAGACTATAAATACAAATACGCAATTTCCATTCTTATTTTCATCTTACTTTTATTATTATTTATGAACATGAATAAGCGTCTGGAAAAGGCTATGACACGAGTTCCAAGTCTCTTACGGGACTGGAATGCCATTTCTTCCAGATTTGTGTGATAGAGAGAGAGAGAGAGAGAGAGAGAGAGAGAGAGAGAGAGAGAGAGAGAGAGAGATATATATATATATATATATATATATATATATATATATATATATATATATATATATATATATATATATATATATATATATATATATATATATATATATATATATATATATATACGTAAGAGAGATAAAGAGTATGAGCGTTTAAAGAAAGATGATAAACGGAATGGGGAGACTATCATAAAGAAGAAACTTGAGTTTTCTTGTCTTCTAAGAACCAACTTGGAAATAAAAATATTTCTTAAACGTAATTTCAAACTTTGCTGTTCCATTTTGTTGCTCATATACTCCATTCGTTTTATCTGTTTCCAAATGTTTTTTTCTTTTTTTTTCTTTATTATAAGATGATGTTAAAGAAAAGAATCTCAAGAGACTTTTGAGGAATTTGGATTCCTTTCAAGTTACTTTCAAGTCTTTGCTTGATTTATTGATCGCCGCTAAAGATAACGAAGTAATCAGAGATAAAACAAGAATATATAAAAATGTTGAGGAAGAAAATCCTCCATTACGAGGCGAGCGCTTTCATTAACAAATTTTTTATCGCATTCAATGAATCGGCTCTAGAATCATAACTAAATTTTTATCTCATAAATACCCATTATACATACATACATACATTAATATATATATATATATATATATATTATATATATATATATATATATATATATATATATATATATATATATATTATATATATATATATATATATATATATATATATATATATATATATATATATTGAATTTTTAAGTCTGTTATACTGGGAATCGAACCATCGACCTCTTGGATGGTAAACAAGAGAGTTACTAACCGAGCCAAGACAGTACAAAAGAGGAGCCGCGTCGGGAAGTCTTAAGAAATACTTATCAAACAGACTCCCTAACGGGCCCCTCCCTCCACGAGCAGTTAGTGGATTTAAAAAGATTTGATGTAATATTGGTCTGAGCAAGAGGAGATAGAACCTGGACCATCGTTACCCCGTGTCAGAGTGCAGTCGGGAGGGGCCCGTTCGGGAGTCTGCTTGATAAGTATTTCTTGAGACTTCCCGACGCGGCTCCTCTTTTGTACTGTCTTGGCTCAGTTAGTAACGCTCTTGCTTACCATCCAAGAGGTCGAAGGATAGATTCCCAGCATAGCAGACTTAAAAATTCAAAATATTTTTATCCACGAGCAGTTAGTAGATTTAAAAAGATTGATATATATATATATATATATATATATATATATATATATATATATATATATATATATATATATATATATATATATATATATATATATATATATATATATATATATATATATATATATATATATATATATATATATATATATATATATATATATATATATATATATATATATATATATATATATATATATATATATATATATATATATATATATATATATATATATATATATATATATATATATATATATATATATATATATATATATATATATATTATTTCACCTCTGGTGGGCAAAGGTCAGATGTCTACTAAAATTTCCACCAGAGTTAGGGATAAAATTGGAAACCTGATCAGATTAAAGGTCGATAACTCCCAATACACGGCGTTTGAAGAAGTGTAAGTCATAGGAAGTTAGGAAAATAGATGGAGGGAATGTGTTCCAGACTATACCAATAGAGAACATGTACGATTGAGCATAGTGGCTAAGCTTGGGATCAGAGAGTTGGACAGAGAAAGGATGAGACTTAAAGGAGGAGGTATGCCAAGAGAGAGTTCAGAAGAGCAGTGTCCATTGTAATAGCGATAGTATAGAGAAACTGGCGCAACAATTCGATGGGCAGAAAGGGATTCGAGATAATTAGATAATTAAGAGCCCTAGACTCCACCTTTTAAAAGGAGAGTTGTATGAATTGAACCATGCCATGTGTGTGAGGCTTACTCCATATAGGGAAGAAGAACACCGGTATAAAGAGCAAACAATTGGAGTGGAGTGAAGAAATTCTGAAGGCTCCTCTGAACACCTAACATCTTAAAAACTTGTTTAGGGAAAGAAGTTATGTGATCTTTCCAAGAAAGATCACGAGAAAATGAAACACCAAGAATATTAAGGAAAGATGAAGGTTTGAGTTGTGTGTTTTGGAAGAAGATATCATAGTTGTGTGGAAAGTTGTGCTGAGTAGAGAGTTGGAGGAATTAAGTTTTTGAGGCATTGAAAACGACCATGTTTTCTCTTCCCCAATTTTAAATACGAGATAGATCAGAGGTCAGTTGCTACAAGGCTATATATATATATATATATATATATATATATATATATATATATATATATATATATATATATATATATATATATATATATATATATATATATATATATATATATATAAATATAAATGTAAGCGGCTCCGTAGCTCAGTCGATCGAGCACTCGTGATAGCAAACGAGAGGTCCAGGGTTCGGTAACCGCCCGAGGGCCCAAGAAACTCTAGGATCTTCCTCGAAAGATCCTGCTGACAGGTGCTCGCACCTACAGGAGTATGGTGAGTTATGGTGAGTTATATATATATATGTGTGTGTGTGTGTGTGTGTGTGTGTGGGTGTGTGTGTGTGTATTTTAGTTTCCGTAATAAAGTAAAAAGCTTTTAATTCAATGGATGACTCCAATTTTTGATCTTGACCTCAATATTAAAATTAAAAGCAATGTTATCAAAATATCTTTATAAAATTAAAATTTTTTTTGTCATCTGCAGTTCAGTAAAATTATAAAATTATTAAATTTTTCATTAAAGCTA
>SEYY01002038.1:137500-140000 GCA_009176605.1 Armadillidium nasatum | reverse complement strand
AACGCCTTTTATTGACTTTTTTTTTCCTTGAGAATATGGAAAAAGAAGCACCAGATTTAATCGGGGAAGGGGGGGATTTCTCCTTTCTAACCTATTAACATCTTTTATCATCCCCATTTTTTTCGATACCCCCACCTAATAATATCCCTCCTGGATCTCATTTTCGAAGACGAAAATTATTCTAATACCTTTTATTGATTCTTAAGTGGAAAATTTTTTCTGCTTCATCGAATTTGGAGACATTAATTCTCTTTGACAGTTTCGTTCAAGAGCAAAACTTGTTATTCATGTCACAAAACAGACTTAATATTTTTCTTCAAACCCATTATATAACTAGATGCAGACTTTTGAAAAATCATATATATATATATATATATATATATATATATATATATATATATATATATATATATATATATATATATATATATATATATATATATATATATATATATATATATATATATATATATATATATTCACAATCTTGTTATTCTTCTTTGTTGAACACCTCCTACCTTCTAATAGACCTTAATTCTTAATCAAAACTGAGATGTTTGAGCTCCCCGATAACAAACCCAACCCTGTTCCCTGCTGCAGATGCAGATTCTATCCTCAATATTCTGACAAAAGTGAATGTTCCACAAAAACGTCCTTAATTGTTCTCTTGCTTCTTATTTGGAGTCTCCTCATTTTTTTACTCTATGGCTTTGACTTAACTGCTAATCTACAACTAAATTAATCTATTCTATATATTAATCATCTAATTCTACCATCTAAAAATTCTTCCACTATCTAAACTTCAAAGTAGAACATATTTTTTCGTCTATTTTTCCGAAATCTTTATTTTAAGTTACTTTTATGTTTATTACCGCCAAAAGATTTTCTTAAATACTCAAGATACATCTGGTGAACTCTCTTCCTTTTCCTCTATCCAAAATAACAAAAAACTGATAAGGTGGACTCCTACCTGTGTATCCTTGATTATCTTAGAGATAAAGCCAACATTCTTGATCTGCACATACCTTTTAGCATGTCTCCTTAATCTGTTAAATCCTTTCCACTTCTTGGCTCTTTCAATTAACTTTTAATCCATATATTCTCCTTTTCGTTTCTAACCTTACGCGGAAAAAATTCCCGTCTACATGGAAGAAATGTTTTTGACACTTTGGGGTTGCAAACTCGTTGGATTGTAGTAATATTTCTCTGATTTTTCTTGGAAAGATTAGTGTTTCGTCGAGAGAGGTTTCTCTGGTTTGCACAGAAATAATAACAAAGTTGGTTTACTTTAACATGGTGTCGTATATTCCATTTCCTTTCAATTCACCAAAAACTTCTAAACATTTATTAACTGCTCGTTCTCTAGCCATTCTCTACAAGGATACTGTTTTCTTGAATTTCCGTCCTCTTCAAACTCGAGATATTAATAAGACTTACAGTTCTTGTCAGAATTGTGCTACAACTGTTCTTCGTGATGCAAAAAACGATTTAGTCATTAGAAACTGCAATGATCTTTCTTGCTTTTCCTCCGTTTTTTTTTCTGGGAAAAAATGTCAAATAGTAACTTTTCATCTTCCTCCTTCTCTGCTTCTGCATGTTCCAATGACGAAAGTACAGTTTTGCCATTGACTTGCACAATTTAAAGCAACTTGAATTGGATCATGTCGATCTTTGATTTTGCATTAGTTTTCTGTATTCTCTCCAATTCCGGTAAAATTTAGTAGGCCTATGTCCTTCGCCCATATATATATATATATATATATATATATATATATTATATATATATATATATATATATATATATATATATATATATATATATATATATATATATATATATATATATATATATATATGGTGAGCAATATTACTAAATAGTATTGAAAAATATATAGATACTTACTATTACGAAATATTATTAATCGAGATATTTTTTAACGTTGTTTGTTGTACAACTTTTTGATTTTTTTTATAGTTAGCAATTTGTTAACTGAGATTAACCATTAATCACATTGATACTTTAATTTTAATAACCACTATTGTTGATGGTAGTGGCAGTGCTTTTTATTATTATTATATATTATTATTATTATTATTATTATTATTATTATTATTATTATTATTATTATTATTATTATTATGTAAAGTTGGGTGATATATTCTCTAACACACAACAAATAAAAACTGGTGTTCCACAGGGGACTATACTAGTACCACTTTTATTTTCTACACAAACAAATGATATAATAAACTCACACAACTCCTTCTCTGTCTCGTTCTCAGATGATATTTCTTTGTTGATCAATGAAAAAAAGGTTGAAAGCACTTTAACAAACATAACGAGGTAGATCGACGCAAATAAACTTTCATCAAACATACAAAAAACCTCTTACATTATAATAAGTTACATGAAAGTAGGAAATAACTTTAAAATTATATTATAGCTATTATAGCGCAAAAATCCTTGGAGTCGCAATTGATGAAAAACTAATATTTAAAG
>SEYY01002038.1:120000-132500 GCA_009176605.1 Armadillidium nasatum | reverse complement strand
GTTTCTGAAAGTAGAAAATCAAAACATTGGGAGAGAGGCTTCCTGAGACAGACTCTTTAAGCCTTCAAAGCATCTTCAGAAATTTATCTTCATTCTCTTGAGCTTATGCTTTTCATTAAAAAAAAAAAAAAAAAAAAAAAAACGATGTTTTGCTTCATTAAAACATTAAAACAATACTCAACTTATTTCCTGTGTGTAAAAATTTCTGTTCTGGGAAAAATAAACAGACATGGGATTCACCTTCCCTAAGAAGAATTTCTTTATTTTCTTAAAGAAAAATTCTTTATGAAGCAATAAGGCTTTGAATGAGAAAAGCCTTTCCTCTCTAATTAATTAAAATATTCATATTTGAAAAGAACTTTTTGCAGATATTTTTAAAAAAATTTCCTATATATATATATATATATATATATATATATATATATATATATATATATATATATATATATATATATATATATATATATATATATATATATATATATATATAATATATTTTTTTATTTTTTTTAAAACATTCAGAGTTTCAACCTTCCCGGGCATTGCCCTATTCAAGGAGGGGAAGTTTTTTATTAAGGTTCTTCCTAGGATTTACATGACGGATCTCAAAAGAGCCTCCAACCATGTGATATATATATATATATATATATATATATATATATATATATATATATATATATATATATATATATATATATATATATATATATATATATATATATATATATATATATATATATATATATATATATATATATATATATATATATATATATATATATATATATATATATATATATATATATATATATATATATATATATATATATATATATATATATATATATATATATATATATATATATATATATATATATATATATATATATATATAGAAAAGAAACTAAATGCATTGTACATTTTTACTAATTATTTAAATAATTATCTTACTTGACAAAAAAAATGCTTTTAATACACTGAATAATTACGTGTTCAAACTAAAGCAGTTTACAAATATACAAACTGTAGAATTAAGTAGTTTGAAGAAAGCAATTCTTGGCAAAATACGTAATGGAACGCAGCTGCTTTCAGTAATAAATACGATTAATATTTTCATTCACGATTAGAAAAAAATTCCAATAGAGTCGCCTTTCTAGAATTCCTTTATTTTCTAGACTACAAATGCATACTAAACTAAGGCTTTCAGGAGCATTAAAAAGGACTGCCAGATGCTTCCAAAACAATAATGGAGTCTTTTTATTTTTAAGAAGAGGTCACTTAAAAAAAAAGTCTTATAAGAGTTGGAAATCTTATAGATGAATTTCTTTATATCTGAAGTAAACACATTTTCATTATATATATACATATATTATATATATATATATATATATATATATATATATATATATATATATATATATATATATATATATATATATATATATATATATATATATATATATATATATATATATATATATATATATATATATATATATATATATATATATATATATATATATATATATATATATATATATATATATATATATATATATATTAGTGATGGATCGGAAGTCATATTTTCTCATTTGTGGATGCGGATGCGGATGTTGAATTTTCGTCAAGTGCGGATGCGGATATTGAATTTTTGAAAGTGCGGATGCGGATGTCAATCTTGATGAGGATTTGAACGCGCATGCCTTCACTAATATATATATATATATATATATATATATATATATATATATATATATATATATATATATATATATATATATATATATATATATATATATATATATATATATATATATATATATATAATGTAAGTAGGCTCTGCAGGGGAAGGCTGAGGTTGAAGAAAGAAAAATTTTCAGATTGAGAAGATAAAAAGAGATAAAGTGGATTGGTAAAATGCAAGTTAAAAAGAAATAGGAAAGGAAGGACATGTCACAAGGGGTTTGGGAAGGATTTGAAGTGGAGGACAAAATAAAAGAATTTTGAAAGAAGAGAGAGATTTTGTCATATTTTCAAGGATTGAAAAACATATTTCAAGAAGCTTTTCGATTTGATAGAATCAAATTTTTTTTTGTCTTTATAGAGACAATTCAAAAGTCTGAGACATGATTTTTGATTTTCTTTCATTTTCTGGGTTGGGAAATCATTTTGCAATATTATTTACTGATAATGTGAGAATTTATTTTGAATAGAGAAAATATATCCACAAAGTTACTCTTCATTGAATCGAAAAGAGGATGGCTCAAGAACTCAAGATCGGCACTTTTAATGATTTCTCTTAAAGTACATAAATTTTCCCATTGTTCACAACTGCAAATCATTAATATGGAAAATGCCTATTAAAGCACTGATGAGAAACAAGAAAGACGAATAGGAATGGCTATTACGTACAGGACTACAACTCCTTGTAATATGGGGAAGTCTTTTTTTTCATAATATATATATATATATATATATATATATATATATATATATATATATATATATATATATATATATATATATATATATATATATATATATATATATATACAAAGCAAAAAGTAATAAGAGCAGACAGAACTAACAGAACATGATAAAAAGCTCTAAACCTTTATATTAAAATCTACGACAAATAGAATGGCAATTGAAGACTTTGAAGCAATTCCTTCTCTTGCTTTTCTCTTTTCTTTCCTGTTTCATTCATATTTTTTCCTTAAGAATTTCAAGAGAAACAAAAGATATGCTAAAAAATAAATATATTTTCAATGAAAAGAAAAAAATAACGTAAAAACCAAATGTATTTTTAGTAAAATGAAAAAAACATTCTAAAAACGGAGTGTATTCCACAATGAATAAAGAAATCTCTTGTTCCTTTTCTAAGGAATTTATTTGACTCTTCTGATCTCAGTCAAGAATCATATGAATAAAATTGACTGAAAACATTTAATCGTATTTCTAAAATAAATATCAAAAACTGCCTTCATATTACTCTATACAAAAATTCAAATCATATTCAATCGAAATAAAAACAACTTCTTACGTAAGACCTTATATATATATATATATATATATATATATATATATATATATATATATATATATATATATATATATATATATATATATATATATATATATATATATATATATATATATATATATACAGGGTGTCCCAAAATAAAATGCGCATTTCACTGAAATTGGACTTTTTTTTTCCTTACCCGCACCCAAAGTTTATTTATGTTTATCATGTACTAGAAGTGTTAAGATTTTTTTTTTTTATGAACAAGATGTTTGTAACAGGTACCATCAACCATGATATACTTCAGCTGATTTTGGAACTGCAGCTTGTTAATGATAACATTTTTGATATTGTTGTGTTTCAACAACACTCAGCAACATGCCATTATGCTCCAACTGTTTAAAGACCTCGGACCTAGACCTTGGCCTGCGGATTTAATTCCTCTGGATTTTTTTGCATGGGGCTTTATCAAAATAAAAGTTTTATTTCATAAAGATCAAATAATTTAACTGATTTATCTTGAAATTCTTCAAAATGTTGTTTGGCAATGCTAAGGATAGATTTGAAATTTGCATGGTTACGAACGGAGCACATGTTGAAAAGTTTTCAATAAAGTTCTGACGTAAAATTTATAAATCTCTCTTCTTTTTATTTATCATAATTAAGTAATTAATAAAAAATCATGTTTGTTATTGTTTTGAAAAATTTACAAAATAGGTGGTTAATTCCGGAATTAACGCCCTCTACATACAAAGATAAAAATCTTTAGATTTTTAGCATATTTTAAACAGGATATACGTAAATTAACTTGAGTTTAAAAAAAAAAAAAAAAAAAAAAAGTTTCCGATTTCACTAAAGTACGCCCTTAATTTTGAGACATTCTGTATATATATATATATATATATATATATATATATATATATATATATATATATATATATATATATATATATATATATATATATATATATATATATATATATATATATATATATATATATATATCGATAAACGACGAATGAAAGTATGCAAGTTAAAAGAACTTGGGAAAATAAATAAACGGAGTTTATACCAATATTTATCAGATGAGTAAAGTAAGATTTATCAGAGCGGTTAGATAAATGGACAGAGAAAGGATGAGACTGTGAAGAGATGCGTCAAACGAATCCTTCTCGATGGATTAGAAACGTGACTGGAGAGTCCTGAAGAACATTGTTTATAATATTATAAGTAGTATAGAAAGAACGATGAAATATTGCTAGGCCAGAATGAAAATGGAGATATTTTGTGAAAACAAAATAATTGATAAGACGAAAAACATTAGATTTCAATTACATTAGATTAGGGTTAAGTGAAGGGAATTAACCCAGATATTTGAGGGATATACTCCATTCAGGGGGAAGAATAACATCCCTGAAGAGCAATGCAACTGCATTATTATGAAAAAATTTTGAAATGCTCTTCAGAGCGCTTAACCTCTTTAAAGCTTTTAAAGTAAGAGAAAGAATGCAATTCTTCAGAGAAAGATCCCGAGAGATAAAAATATAAAGAACATTAAGTCAACAGGTTTAAGTTGTACGGAAGATTATTCCTGGTAGAGAGATGAATTATTAATTTTTGAGGCATTGGAAACAACCAAATTTTCTCTGCCTCAAATAGAAATTCAAGAAAGATCCGACGTCAGATGCTTTCAAAGCCACCCACTTAACATGAATTATTTGCTGTTGACTGGGAATTCTTTCAAAATAAAAGAAGTAGTGAAGAGTAGAATAGTCACCATTAAAATAGATAGGTATATATATATATATATATATATATATATATATATATATATATATATATATATATATATATATATATATATATATATATATATATATATATATATATATATATATATATATATATATATATATATATATATATATATATATATATATATATATATATATATATATATATATATATATATATATATATATATATATATATATATATATATATATATATATATATATATATATATATATATATATATATATATATATATATATATATATATATATATATATATATATATATATATATATATATATATATATATATATATAATATTATATATATTATCTTAATATAAAGTTCAAAATAAGGAAAGGAGAGGTTTTTAAAATTTCTAAATTTAGATTTTTTCAATTATTTTCATGAGAATAAAATATTTGCTAAATAAACTTTTGAAAATTTTCATGAAACTTCTTTAAAAGATGTTTCCACAACTTTACGCCTCTTTAAAACATAAATATTTCAAGAAGAAAAACTTGTAAAAATAATAAAATTTGAAGTAGCTATTTCAAAGAGAAACTCCAAAGGAAGAAACCTCCTAAAGTTACACTAAAACCAACGTAAGAGTAAATAACGTTTGCTAATTAATGAAATAAACTAACTTAGAGCGAGTCAATGAGATGTCTAATTAGGGAAAGCAAAAGGAGAGAGTCAGAGGGAATAGGTAAGGAAAATGAAAGAGAAACTTCAGACAAAAAGAATGAGAGAGAGAGATACAAAGGAAAAAAAAGGAAGAGAGAGAGATAGAAAGAAAGAAAGAAAGAAAGAGAGAGAGAAAGATAGAGAGAAATTTCATTAATTAATTTCTCTTTTATTCTTTATTACCAACTTCAATCAATCCTTCCATTTGTTCATTTACTCTTTCCTACTCCTTATATACGCATATATATATATATATATATATATATATATATATATATATATATATATATATATATATATATATATATATATATATATATATATATATATATATATATATATATATATATATATATATCTCCTCTTGTGGGCAAAGGCCAGAGGCCTGCCTATTTCCAAAATATCAGAAATCTGATCGCTAATGACCGACGTGACCCGATACACGACCTTTAAAAGTGCGCATGTCAAAGGAAGTTGGGAAAACAGATAAAGGGAGTGTGTTCCAGACTTTACCAGTATAGTACATGTAAGATTGAGCATAGCGGTTAAGTCTGGGGTCGAAGAGATGACAGAGAAAGGATGAGACTGTGTAGTAGAGTCGCATGAGCCCTTCTCAATGGAGAAGGAATGCAACATGAGAGTTCAGGTCTGTTATGATGGCGAGAGTATAGAGAGAGTGACGCAACAATTAGACGAGCAGAAAGAGATTGGAGAAAGTTAGTAAGAGTAAAAGAGCTTACAAGATGAAAAACCCTGGACTCCACCTTTTCGAGAAGAGCTGTATATGTGAAACCACTCCAGATATTGTGAGGTGTACTCCATGCATGGGCGGACAACATTCCTATAAAGAGTAAGCAACTGGGGTGGCTTAAAAAAATCACGAAGGCGCCTCATAACACCCAACCTTTAGAAAGAGAAGTAATGTAATCCTTCCAAGAAAGATCACGAGAAAAAGAAACACCGGAGAATAATTGAGAACAGATAAATGTTTGAGTTGAGCGGTTTCGAAGAGGATATCATAGTTGTGTGGATGGTTGTGTCGAGTAGAAAAACGGAGGAATTGAGGCATTGAAAACGATCATATTTTCTCTAATCCAATTTGAAATGCGAGAAAGAGTAGAGTTCAGTTGCTCCAAGGCCACACTTCTTGCATCAAATAACTGCTGTTGGGAGGGGCGTCTTTCAAATTGAAAGGAGTATTGGAGGGTGGAGTCATCGACATAAGAGTGGAAAGGAGACGAAGTAATAGAGAGAGAGAAGGTCAGTGATGAAAGTTTGAAAAATGAGCTGGAGATAGGACAAATCCTTGAGGAAAATCACTATTTGTAGATTTAAAAGAAGAACGACCAGAAAGAAAATAAAAAAGAAGGTCACAGAGGGAAGTTTAGAAATCAAAGTTTTGTTCCAGACTCTAACACAGTCTGTCGATCGATATGTCTAGCGCCACAGCGAAAGATTCACCGAAATCTCGAAGAGCTGAGGACCAAGTGTCAGAAAGAAGGGAAAGAAGATCACCAGTAGAGCGTTCTTTACGAAAGCCAACTGGCGATCAGAAATTAAATTAGAAAAATTAAAGTATTTCCAAATCTTCCTGTTAAGGATAGATTCGAAAACTTTAGAAAGAACGGAGGTTAAAGAAATAGGATGATAGTTAGAGGGTTGAGAGGGGTCTCCCATCTTCGGTACAGGCTGAATGAGCGCATGTTTCCAGCAACAAGGGAGGATCAAAGTTGGAGAGACAAAGATGATATAGTTTACCAAGGCAGGGTGCTAGCTCAGAAGCACAAGTTTTGAGAACCGAAGGGGGTACACCATTAGTACCTTATGCCTTCTTAGTGTTAAGCTTAGAGAGAGCAGAAACGACATCATTAGAAAAAATTACGCTATTAGGTATAAATGAGTTGGAGGGAGTTCAAGAGGAGGAATAGATAGCTCCGTGATCTTCTGTAGTAGAGTTATAGGTAAAAGTTTACTTCGTTTGAAATAGTGTAAGTCGAATAATAGATATTTCGGATACAGGAAGGATTTCAAACCTTATAGGTAGTGTACAAATACGAATGTCCGTAGTTGGTCAGTGAACTCTCAGAATGATGAGAAATGTAAAGATGAGACTATCTTGAAAAACGTGTTCAAGTGTGTAGCATTAAACTTAGGTTATGAGTGTAACTTAAAGGAAAATGAAATGGAATATTTGACTCGCCACAGGAGAGAATCATTTCAGTTTTGCCCCTTCACCTTCACTCCCTAAGAGACTTCTTTCCAAGAACCAATGATCATTTTAAGGAGACTCAAAAAATATGACAGCAAACTTAACCTGTTAAGAATATTGAAACCAAAACTTTCTTCTCGTAAAAGACGTTGGCTATATTTAACCAAACGTTTAAACAAAACTAAATAAAGCTGACTAACTTTTCCGAAACTACAAGATCCTATTTCTACCGGTGTGAATTATTATTGGTAAAGGGTTGAAAATATTAAAACTTAAAAGATAGTCCAAATTCATTGGAGTTGGTGAATTCCCAAATAGTGATGTTGGAGAAGTGGCTGAAGCTATTTTTGAAAATTGAGTCTCTTGACTTCATCGTGGCTAGATCAATTTGTCTTATTTTATAAAACTGAAGAGAGAGAGAGAGAGAGAGAGAGAGAGAGAGAGAGAGAGAGAGAGAGAGAGAGAGAGAGAGAGAGAGAGAGAGAGAGAGAGTACTCTATAATAGTGTATGTGATGTGAGAAAAAAGAGTAGCTACTGGTTAAACCACTAGACATTCTCGTGTTGGAAGGATTTAGAGATGAAGCACGAAAAGGTCAAACTTATGAGAACAAGAGCGAAAAGGAAGTTACTTAACACCCAATATTTCCATGGGGGTAATCTCATCCCCTCAGATAATCTCATATTCTCCCCAGATATATGAAGATTAGAGAGTAATTAATCGGAGTGAGAAGGAAGAGAGTTCAAAATTATTAAGCAGTAAATAATAATAATAATAATAATAATAATAATAATAATAACAATAATAATAATAATCGAAAAGGAAAACATTTTTTCAGCTATAAAGTAAAGGTTACAATCAATATGTAATAAAAATAATAATAATAATAATAATATTAATACTAATATAAAAGTCAATTTTGAGTGACTGTTGTATCTTTAGATTTTGAAGAGAGAAAAAAAACTGCTTAATTTCTAGAGTAGAACTGCTTCAAGCACGTTTCTATATATATATATATATATATATATATATATATATATTATATATATATATATATATATATATATATATATATATATATATATATATATATATATATATATATATATATATATATATATATATATATATATATATATATATATATATATATATATATATATATATATATATATATATATATATATATATATATATATATATATATATATATATATATATATATATATATATATATATATATATATATATATATATATATATATATATATATATATATATATATATATTATATATATATTATTATATATATATATATATATATATATATATATATATATATATATATATATATATATATATATATATATATATATATATATATATATATATATATATATATATATATATATATATATATATAATATATATATATATATATATATATATATATATATATATATATATATATATATATATATATATATATATATATATATATATATATATATATATATATATATATATATATATATATATATATATATATTTCTCTCTGAGAAGAAAAATGCAATGAGAAGAGTTTTCGAGTTTTGAAAAGCTGAATATGAGAGCTCTGAGTTGCTGTTATTTGAACTTCAACTTGCATCATGCATCTTATTATTATTATTATTATTATTATTATTATTATTATTATTATTATTATTATTATTATTATTATTTATTATTATTACTATTATTTTTATAGCAATTATCGTTATTATTATTATTATTATTATTATTATTATTATTATTTTTGCTATTATTATTATTATTATTATTATTATTATTATTATTATTATTATTATTTTTTATTATTATTATTATTATTATTATTATTATTATTATTATTATTATTATTATTATTATTATTATTATTATTATTATTATTATATTATTTATTATTATATTTTATTATTATTATTATTATTATTATTATTATTATTATTATTATTATTATTATTATTATTATTATTATTATTATTATTATTATTATTATTATTATTATTATTATTATTATTATTATTATTATTATTGGCTCATTGACTTTTCAGTTATAAAGAAAACAAAAAATGTTAAAAATATATATTTGTATTTTTATTTTGTACACAATTGTAAATTCTTTTACCTGAAAAAAAAAGTTTTTTTGATTTTGATTTTGATTATTATAAGTAAATGATTTCTATTATTAATATTGCAAATTTCAAAAATTTTCGTTTAATATCTGTAAACATTTATCTTCAGAAATAGTAAATTTATATAGAATAATTTTCAGTGCAAATATAAAATGAAAAAGAAAAACTTAAAATTTTTAGAATTTTTAAAATAAAATTAGAAAACATTTTCGAAACACTTTCTTTAAAAACGTGCCTCATCATATATTCAGATTAGCAGTATATATATATATATATATATATATAATATATATATATATATATATATATATATATATATATATATATATATATATATATATATATATATATATATATATATATATATATATATATATATATATATATATATATATATATATATATATATATATATATATATATATATATATATATATATATATATATATATATATATATATATATATATATATATATATATATATATATATATATATATATATATATATATATATATTCTATATATACATATATATTCTGAGAGAAAGAGCACTGAGAAGATAAAGAAGGTATTGTTTATTTTAATTTTTTTTCCTGTTTCAAAGTTTTTTTTATTTTTTTTTTATTTTAAAAGTTCACATCTCACAAGCATTGCCCTATTCGAGGAGAGGAACTTTTCTATGTAGTATATACCTAGGTTCCCCAAGTTGGTTTGAACTGGCGCCCTCAAGCACGTGAGTCAATCACTCAACCGTTTGAGCCACGGTAGACGACAAAATCAAGTTCACAAACTGAAAAATATCAGGCTTGAGATGTTCATTATAATGTTGCCTTAATGAAAAATTCTGAAAATTATTTTATTTTTTCTTCATAAAAGAAGAAAAGAAATGGAATTTAAAAAAAAAAAAATGAAATAATTTTTTTTTCCTTCATCCACTAAATGAAGACTTTCTACACCTTTAACAAATGTAAAGATCATTTTATACAAAACATCTGCCAGTCTAAGACCATGAACACTTTAATAGTTTCCTAAAGAAGAGGGATCTGTATTAGGAAGATTTAGCTGCAGGAATTTGAAGTGAAAGAACCAAGATTGGATGAATTCAAAGGAAATCATTTTTAGGTAATTTTTTTTTACCTTTTGAACTCATTCTAGTAAAGTACCTGTTTTAAAAGCCTCATTTGCCTATTGAGTACTTTCTTAAAATCAAATTCCAAGAGAGAAATTGTAATTCTTAAAATTAATTAACACGGATTTGGAGTTTCCGTCCTTTGCCAAAATATGATATTAAAATTAAGATTGTAAAGTCACAAGAGTCCTAACTGACCTAACACCTAATATAAAAGTAAGAATTAATCTAAAAAAATTATAAGGAATAAAATTAAACTAATAAAATTTTTATTTTTTTTATTTAAGTGTTTGTTATTTTTCCATATGGGTTAAAATATTAATTTGTAGAAGAAAAGAGAGGAGAACTAATACGGGAGGACAATTTCAAAGTTATGTAGATTTTTATATTTTATATAGAAAATATAAAAATTAAAAACTTTTTGTTCAACCATTTTTAAAAAATCTCGTCTCTTTTAATAGGACTTAGTGAGATGCAATATTTTCAAAAATTAAGAATTTCACTTTGAAATTTATTCAACAGTAATCTGCTAAATGTTTAGAGTATATTATATTCACATTAGGATATATATATATATATATATATATATATATATATATATATATATATATATATATATATATATATATATATATATATATATATATATATATATATATATATATATATATATATATATATATATATATATATATATATATATATATATATATATATATATATTACATGAAGGACAAATAGATAAAATAATATGACTCTATTAGAATTTTCTGATCATTGTATCTGCGTTATGCAGTTTAATTATTGTTAAAACTTTTTATTCATCTTATATTATTATTTTCTCTTTCAATTACTGAAGTTTAATATACAATACAATTTCACTTAATAAGACTAAATTAAAAGACCAATTTCTTTTAATTCAAAGCAAATTCTCTTTGTGTAAATTTCCTTTCCATTCTGTGGCAACAAGAATGAAAATTAAATTTTTAAATCAGATGCAACTAAAATTTTTTAATATTATTGAATGTTTTTTTATTAAATTTTCTTAACTATAGGAAATTTTTTTAATAATGAAATTTTAAACTATGTTAAATTTGCAAAACTGCATTTTTAGAGTTCTTAAAGTAATTTCGAATTTTATAATTTAATTAATAACCAACTTTAATATATATATAAAATTATATATATATATATATATATATATATATATATATATATATATATATATATATATATATATATATATATATATATATATATATATATATATATATATATATATATATATATATATATAAAGTTGAGGAAATCATATAAAATTATATTCAATTTTTTCCTAATAATAAATACTTGTCTGATTATAAAAGAATAAAGTAAATATCTTAGAGGAAAATTTTCTTACTTTTCTTTTGGAAATGAAGAAATTTTCTGCAAATTGACACCGTTTTCAGAGAGAGAGAGAGAGAGAGAGAGAGAGAGAGA
>SEYY01002038.1:90000-115000 GCA_009176605.1 Armadillidium nasatum | reverse complement strand
TTAAAAGTATAAAAGTAAAAACTAAAACTATATTAATATTGAAGATAAAAAAATTAATTTTCAACAACGGAGGAAAGGAAGGATATAACTTTTAGCTTTCCTGATAAGATTGTAAATAACTTAATCCATAACAATGATACAGTTAGTGAAAAGCAGGGCGGAGTTTACTCTGTCTCTTGTTTTACTTGTGCTTCATCTTATTTTGGGGGAACACTAAAGTCTCTACTAGTTCGGATTGATCAGCACAAAGCTGATGTGAGAAGATGTAATGTCAGCAACGCATATTCATGTATTATTACAACTCAAAATAGAATTGGATGGCAAGATGCTAAATTCGTTTTTTAATCTAAATCCAAGCCTCTTAATAAATTAAGAGAATTATTTTTTATAAAGACTCTACCGAACTTTAATACATTTACTTGATTTTACGAAGATGACAATGTCTTAATAAAATTCCTCCGTAATATTTTTAAAACAAAAAGCTCTAAATTGCAGCTAGATATTTCCGATTCTGGCTACCTTGATGTTAATTTAGCGCTGTTCTTTGCTTGTGTTCTCTCATTTTCCTCTTACTATCGGCCTGATGAAGGAGACAGGAAACAAGTCTCTGAAACTCTTATTCTTTTCTATTGGTTTTTAATATTCCGTTCTTGATAATTATTTATCTTCAATGTTAATATCGTTTTAGTTTTTTATACTTTTAATAATTATAGTGGTTTTAAATAGTTATATATATATATATATATATATATATATATATATATATATATATATATATATATATATATATATATATATATATATATATATATATATATATATATATATATATATATATATATATTACTGAGAGCAGAATTCCTTACTATGCATCATTAATAGTTCTGTAAGTGGGAAACAGGGAAACAAAAATTGCAAAAATTAGAACTTTTTATTAAATACATTTAGCTCACACTATTTTTTTTTTAATTTAATTTTTAGTTTTGTTTTCTTTGAATTCTAATTTTTCAAAATTTAAAAAAAATTTTTTTTTTTTTTTTTTTTTTTTTTTTTTTTTTTTTTTTTTT
Organism: Armadillidium nasatum; assembly: GCA_009176605.1. Lineage (NCBI taxonomy): Eukaryota > Metazoa > Arthropoda > Malacostraca > Isopoda > Armadillidiidae > Armadillidium > Armadillidium nasatum. Next base: position 113,933 of record SEYY01002038.1, on the reverse strand, counting down.
TTTTTTTTTTTTTTTTTTTTTTTTTTTTTTTTTTTTTTTTTTTTTTTTTTTTTTTTTTTTTTTTTTTTTTTAAACTTAAAATTTAAAATTTTCTTTTTAATTTTGCTCCTTTTTTAATTAATTAAAATTAAAATTTAGTTTTTGATATAATATATTTATTTTCCATTTTAATTTTTATTTTTTAATTTCTTTAAATTTTAATTTTCAAATATTTTAAACAGTTTTTTTTTTATGTAATTACAAATAAAAAATTCTGTAAGCATTTGAGTGTTTTGCTTTTATCATTTCTATCTTTTAACTCTTTTATTTTAATAATTTTAAAAACTTCAAAATAAAATGGAAAATACTCTTTTAATAGGTTGCAAAATAAATGTTCATATTTGCTAATGTCTTAATTTCATCCAACAAACACAAATATATATATATATATATATATATATATATATATATATATATATATATATATATATATATATATATATATATATATATATATAATATATATATATATATATATGAGGGGGGATGTATATGGGCTTAGGTGTGGAAAAAGGTTGGGTGTGTGTGGATTTTATTTTAAAATTTGAGCAAAATGAATGGATTTATTATAAATAAATTTCAGTACTTTTTTGTTTATAGATATACTATATATATATATATATATATATAGTATATATATATATATATATATATATATATATATATATATATATATATATATATATATATATATATATATATATATATATATATATATATATATATATATATATATATATATATATATATAATAAAAGTTTACAAATATACATAACATAGTTATAGAAGTAACTTTGTAAGAGGTTAATCGAATCTGAGGATTCATTTTTAAAATTTTTTGAAATTTAAAATTTCATTTTTGAAAAACTAAAATATTCAAAACTCCTTTTTCAATGCTGTAAAGAGCAAAAGTTGAGCATTAGCTTAAAATCTTACATAAATAAAAGTCTTCACAAACACAGAAGAAGAAGAAGAAGAAGAAGAAGAAGAAGAAGAAGTAGTTGGGGAAGGTCGGGTGTTGGAGGGAGGAATTCTGGGGGAAGGTTGAAATTGGGGAGAGGAGGGGAGGGGAGAAGAGGAAAGAATATTTTAATATGATTTTAATGACTCTAGAATCAAGAGCTTTTCTTCGTCAATATTAAACCTTAAAAAGAAACATGCTCCTAATGCTCATCCGCACACATTTACACACACACACACACACACACACACACACACACACACACACATATATATATATATATATATATATATATATATATATATATATATATATATATATATATATATATATATATATATATATATATATATATATATATATATATAGAGATAGAGAGAGAGAGAGAGAGAGAGAAAAAAAAAGGAGGAGGAGAAGGTGTGGATGGTGACATCATTGACAGAATTAGCAAATATGGTAGGTGTGCAGGAATTTTTTTTTTTTTTATCCATTGCTGAAGGATGTGAACGTACTTTTACTGGCAAAGAAAATTATTTTTGAGACCATTCTGACATTGATATTGATGTATGGAGCAGAGTTTTGACCTCAACCACGAAATAATTTCAGGCTGCTGAAATGAGACCACTCAGAACAATGCTGGGAATGAGTAAAAGAAAGAGGGTGAAAATTGAGGAAATATAGAAAAGACTCAACTAAGGTGGCTGGGTCACTTGGAAAGAATGGATAACCAAAGAGGGGCGAAGAAGTGTTGAGGGTGAAGAAGACCTAGGAGGAGGTGGAAAGATGAAGTGGAGGCTGTGATTGAGAAACATGGCTTCCCTCATCTGGATGAGCTGATAAAGAGCAACTCTTTTGCAGATTGAAGAAACTTTAGAGCGAGGCTGAACCACCTGATAGGCATATAATGCCTACCTGAGAGCTGAAGGAAAAAAAGAAGAAGAAAAAGAAGAAGAAGAAGAAGATATAAATGTATACGTATTTATTAATATTTAATAATATTTACATTTTAGTTAGAATTAAACTTCTGCAAAAGATTTTAAACATATTTTTATAAATTCTCAAAAAGTGAAAGCAAAATGATATTTTTTAAAACAAATAGGAGAAATGTAGTTTATTATTATTATTATTATTATTATTATTATTATTATTATTATTATTATTATTATTATTAGGGTAGGCTTCCAATTCTGGTATCGGGAAAGAACAGAACACAATTATTGGATGTATTAAAATTAGAAAGTGGAACCGGAGTCAATATTGCTAACCCTGTAATTAAAGCAATTGAAAAATGAAATCTTACTGAATGATTTCTGATGACAACGGCTTCAAATACTGGCTGCCACAAAGGAGCACGCATATTAATTGAAGATAAGCTCCAAACAGATTTACTATATCTTCCATGCTGACATCACATCTTGGAGCGGATTCTTCAAAGTGTATTTCCAGAGGTTCTTCAGAGGTTCTTCTGGTCCTGAATTTCTCATATTGAAGAGGTTTCAAGATATTTGGAAAAATATTGATCAAAATATCTTTGTCACTAGACTACAGTGCACTACACTGGCAAAAATATTACTTGATATTAAAGAATGGGCAATGAACGTGTTCGTGCTCCTTGGAAGAGAGGACTTGGGGGGAGATTACCGTAAACTAATTGAGTTAGTAATTATTTTTATTGGTGGCGTACCTCCTGATGGCATCCGATTCCATGCTCCTGGATCAACGCATATGGATAGATGGACGAGTAAGGTTATATATTCCCAGAAAGTATGGATGTTTCAGAACCAATTTCATTTAACAAAGACAAAAGAAACTGGGCTTCAGAGAATTTGTATATTTACTGTGAAGGTTTTTGCAAAAATGTGAATAGAAGCATCTAACCCTGTGGCAGCCCTTTGGAATGATATTGATCTATAACATATCTTAAATCTGTATGAGAAAATAGATGCAAAGGTATTAAATGCTGCTTTAAACAAAATTTTACAACACTTTCGGTATCTTTCGGAAGAATTAATTGCACTTTCACTGTTTAATGCAAAAGTGTAAACAAAAATTGAAAAGAAAATTGTCTCTGTAATCATAGATGGAGCTGAAGGAAGTGGAGAACTTGAATGCACACCTCCAAAGAAGATTACAATTTCAAAGACATCAATTTCCAACTGCGAGTTACAAGACTTTGCAACACGGCGATCAACTGTTTTTTTTTCAGAAATTGAACATTAATACAGCATTTTTCCACACAGACCAAGAAACATGACTAGAACGAGATGATTATCAGAAAGGAGTATCCATTATAAAAGAAATATCAGTTACCAATGATTTTGCAGAGCGAGGAGTCGCATTAATCCAAGAATATAAATAAAACATTAACAAAGAATGAAGAGCAACTCCAATTCATACTCCAAGTAGTAGCAGAACACAGAAAACTATTCCCAGATAGTAAGAGGTCAACATTATTAGGGGAAACCTGGCAACAATGAATAGTTGGCAGGGATGAAACCACCGCCATGAGAGGCTAATACTCCTAAGCGAGGGGGACCTGGGCTATTGCCCTCAGGGTAAAACTTTGACGGTGATGTGCAATATGTTCTAATTCATCAATTCCTAAAATATTTTAAACAGTGTTTTTACTACCATAGCAACCTATTCGGAAGGTAGGAGTAAGACTTTTTAAAAAAAAAATTTTCATGCATCATAAGGACCACCCTAATAATATAATAATATATATATATATATATATATATATATATATATATATATATATATATATATATATATATATATATATTATATATATATATATATATATATATATATATATATATATATATATAATGCATAATTGAAATTTGAGCAACTTTTGTCCTAATAAGAAAAAGACATGTGTTCCCGATTTTCTCGCATATTGAAATAAATGCTAAGGAAACATCTCTTTTATATGTTATTAAGAACTGTCACTTGCAGATAATATTTTTATCAATAGCAAAATTAATTCTTTTATATTTAAAAGGGAAGAAGTGAATAAAATAAACTATCAATCAAAATACAATTTTTAACGAACGAACACACGCGAAGATTTTCAAGTTTTAAAGTCCATATCCTATCACTGATACTATTTTCTACTTATGTAAACAGAAACACGCACTTACTCTCTAAACTATATATATATATATATATATATATATATATATATATATATATATATATATATATATATATATATATATATATATATATATATATATATATATATATATATATTTAAAGATAATATCTCTGATATCACTAAGATGTCACCACATCAGTCCTTTTCAGTAAAAAATTTTAATAATATATTTATAATCTTATTTTGTATTTTTTTGTAATTTGTAATTTTTTTGCTGAATAAAATTTTTCTGATTTTGATTCTTTCTTCAAACGAATTTCAAAACAAATAAAAATCTTCCCAAAGAAAAGATTTTCCTTTGGAATTTCGACATTATCACTCCAACCATAATTTTAACATTAAATATATATATATATATATATATATATATATATATATATATATATATATATAATATATATATATATATATATATATATATATATATATATATATATATATATATATATATATATATATATATTACGAACGTGTAGCAATTATATTCATTTTAGAAATTTTTTATTCAAAACTTATTTTTCTTTCTCGAAATCTATTAAAAGAAAGAAAAAAAAATTATTATTTCGAAATTTTTATTCGTCAAATTTCTTTCATTAATTTTTGATTATTTTTTCATTTTACTTCGTCGTAATTTCGTTTTATTTTTTATGGTCTCTAATTAATTAGGTTGTAAATCTTTCTCTTTCCTTTTAAATTTTATTTTTATTTATGATTTTTTCTTTTGTAATATTTATAGACCCTTTAACACGTTCTTAAAAAATAGAATTAATTTCCACTTCATCTTCTTTTTTGGGCTATTTTTTATTTAAATTTGATGCATATGGAAAGTAACTCAATATATATATATATATATATATATATATATATATATATATATATATATATATATATATATATATATATATATATATATATATATATATATATATATATATATATATATATATATATATATATATATATAAAGGAGTACACTTTGACTGGTATAAGCTTGGGACACTTACTTGGACTGAATGACATTTTTGAATTAATTCTTTTAAGCCGCTCAAGTGCTACAATTCCAACCAATGAAAATCGAACTAAGGCAAATTATATTATAACAAGCGACAAAATATTAAATTTAGTAACAATAAAATTTTTTTTACCTTCACATGGGTTCGACTCAATGTTGGACTTTTCGCAGCTATTCAATATTCAGAGCTCTCTACTTTAGAATAAATCCACCTCTCCCCCCCAAAAAAATAAAAAAAATAAAAAAAAAAATAATGCAACGTTGAAAGGTTTGCTTGGATCTGTTTTGAAAAAAAAATCCCCTTTTTAAACTAGGCAAGAGACAGAATCAAGATCAGTGGACTGGTACTTCAAAGTGGGACCAAATGATATTCCGCTTCGTTATTTTGGGTTATATTAACATGAAGTCGATGCAAAACTGGGTCAATATGATTAAAACAACTGTTTCAAAGAATTAGTAGCCTTTACACAGAGAATTGTTTAAGCACTTGGGCTCTAGTATCAAAGCAGGACAGTGTACAGAGCACACTCCAAACCAATCAACACCTTCAAAATATAGAAACCATGGTAAAACATGTTTTCAAGTGATCTTCTTCGAATTCGCTGTAGAGAAGGTTAACTTTGTTGTTAAGCAAATGTTGTTTGAAATTGGGTAATTATTGGTGGACCAATATATATATATATATATATATATATATATATATATATATATATATATATATATATATATATATATATATATATATATATATATATATATATATATATATATATATATATAAATAATCGTCTTCCCCCAGGAAGGACTTTCGTCCTGTCAGTGGGATCTTTCGAGGAAGATCCTTGGGTTTACACGGGCCCACGGTGGATACCGCTGGCTGGGCCAGGCCTATCGCGGATGCCGGAGATTATTTCCATCAGTGGCAAGAGCACTCCACTGATGTACTCGTTTAACGACTGAGTCATTCGGAGCTAAGCGCAAGGAGAAACCGCTCACATTTCCCGCTCAGACCAGGCCTCGAACCCTGGACCTCTCGCTTGCTATCACGAGTGCTCGATCGACTGAGCTACGGAGCCGCTATATATATATATATATATATATATATATATATATATATATATATATATATATATATATATATATATATATATATATATATATATATATATATATATATATATATATATATATATATATATATATATATATATATATATATATATATATATATATATATATATATATATATTCTTATGTGTGTATTACTGTAAGCCGAAGCATAATAAAACTTCACATAAAATGCTTAAGAGTTCTTGCGATTCATTCATTCATTTCTTGCATTTCTAATTTTCAGCATAATTTTTCGTATAAATTTCTCTGTTCCTAAACACATTATGCAAAATATATTTAAAGATTTATTTATTTTTCGTTGTAAATATATTTTAAACTTTAGTATCACAAATGAATGAAATTTACAGAATTTACAATTATTTACAAATATTTGATGACAACCAGTACAAAGTTATATTATTAATATTTCTTAAACATTTTACTAAATCTGTAGATTTAATTATTAAGATGATTGTTCATTTTTGATCTTACTCTTATTTTCAAATTTCATTTGAACATAAAGTAAAGATTAAATATTTTCCTCGATTTAAAGAGAAGAAGAACAAATAGACAAACTCTTCTTATTTCGTTTAACCTAAAAGTTGTTTCAGAAATCGAATTATGTTCTTATGTTTAGCTGCAATTTACAAATGAAGGTCAATCATAATAAGTAGGAAAAGAAATTACAAACTAATATTTTTATTCAAAATTCTGAAGAAGTGACACCTTTCTTCTCACCTGTTAGAAATGTTAAAATTTTATCATTGTTTTATCCTGATGGATCTATATATATATATATATATATATATATATATATATATATATATATATATATATATATATATATATATATATATATATATATATATATATATATATATATATATATATATATATATATATATATATATATATATATATATATATATATATATATATATATAAAAGGAATCGATGATAAGAGGAAGATAATAATACCTTTTCTGTATCTAATAAGTAATAAATTTTGTGGAAAGAGCGTCTCTATCATCTATTCTTTGCATAAGAAAAAAATAAGATAAATGAAGGTAAGTGAAAAACTGTTCCATTTTTCTGGCAAAATGAATAGGAAATGCGATGTAAAGATATAATAAATAAATATTATTTTAGAATAAATTATAGTAAAATAAATTTTCAGATGTTCGAAAAGAAAAAAATATATAGAAAAGAAAATTAAAGAACTCTCAGATATATTCAAGCTAATATTTCACTATGGATATCTTCTTGATTTTGGATAGAGACAAACGCGGCGGATGCGTCCAGTGATTTATTTTGGATTTTAAACCTTCATGTGTGCACCAGTTTCTTTTCTTACGTTAGCCGAAACTAACATAAGAATAGACAGGTGAAGAAAAGTCATTGAAATAAAAAGTAAACAGATAACAGTATATAGAAAGAGAAAAAGAAATTGTTTAGGGAGTGATGTAATATATAATATATATATATATATATATATATATATATATATATATATATATATATATATATATATATATATATATATATATATATATATATATATATATATATATTATATCATATGTACGAACATAATATTTTTTGTTGATAATTTAATTGTTAAATAAAACTTTTTTTCAAAAATTGTTAACAGAATTAATAGACATATTATATTTCGTAACTGCAAATTATTATATGTAGATATAAGACTGATGACACACTCTTCTGTTGGCAAATATAAGAGTACTCTAAAACTTAAGAACATCACTTTCATTCGCAATTTTATAATAAATTTAATATTAAATTTCTTTACGGGAAACTAAACTTGACCATTTCTTAACATGAAATGGAATATTTTTCCATTCATTTTTTCTTAAGATCTAAGATGGACACTTTTCTTTTTCAAAAAGTAATTCAAAATGTATAACTACTTTCTCAGTGCTCAAAACGGTAACATTAAAGTACTTGTTAGAAGGTCCATCCTGCACAGCCCTCTAACTTTTCTAAACATGAAATAGCTTGATGGTGAGCCTATTAGTAAGGTAGTCCACGGTTCCATGGGGTCATCCGTATTTCCCTTCCCTTTATTTCAGATTATCTCCTTGTAAGATATCTTGCTACAAAATTAATAATCCTAAGTAAAGATTAACTGATTAAAAATAAATATACTAATATCAGGTAAATATTCAGTCAGTTTTCTCCAATCTCCATTTATGAATACATTTCCAAAGGGAGAATGGGAGTTTTTTTCTCAGATATGAAGATGGATGGAGTTTTATACATCATCACTATCCTTTCTTGAACCTTACGCAATGATTTATTTTACATTCACTATTTTTATATACCAAATTAAAAAATGTTTCACCTGATTATACCAATAAAAAAAAAAGTAAAGTTTTATGTTTTTATTACCTCGAACTACACACGAGTGAATTGCTTATCTGCTCCTTTTGAAACTTATTTACTCGTCTGGATGATCAATTCAATCAAAACAATTAATATAATCTACAAAGCTCACATATTTTTATAATAATTATTTTTCTTTATTTTTAAGAAAACAGCAGTTCATATAGACACCATTTTAGCTGCATTACAAAGTGTTATATATATATATATATATATATATATATATATATATATATATATATATATATATATATATATATATATATATATATATATATATATATATATATATATATATATATATATATATATATATATATATATATATATATATATATATATATATATATATATATATATATATATATATATATATATATATATTTTTAATTACACAGCAATTATTATTATTATTATTTTAACTATTATTATTATTATTATTGATAACTATTTGCTAGTGTAGTAATAGCGCTACTATATAGTAGTAAAAATAGGAGTTTATATTTTTCAAATTATTTAAAAACTGCAATTTGTAAATAAAGTAAAAAATCTAATTTCTAATGTTTGTGAAAGTCTCAGTCACATTTATATAATTGAAAGTAACTTTCTTTTGGATGACTTTTAGTAATTAGATTTTCAAGTTTTTCTTTCTTATCTCTGTTAAGCCAAATGTACAAAAAGAACGAAAACTCTCTTCAAGTTGCAAAGGAAGATAAAGTAAAAAAGAAAGAAGTCTTAGCGGAAAGTAATCGCATTTATTTGGTGAGAATGTTAAAGTATCGTTTCCCGAATGAAGTTTTGACGTAAATGTTCGTCCGTAAATCATAAGCGCGCCTCAGACGGAAATTTTGCCAAATTTCTACATGAAATTCATTCTGAATTATTTGACGTAGAATAGACAGGCGAAGAAAAGCCATTGAAATAAAAGTAAACAGATAATAGTATATAGAAAGGGAAAATGAAATTGTTTAAGGAGATGCTAATATATATATATATGATATATATATATATATATATATATATATATATATATATATATATATATATATATATATATATATATATATATATATATATATATATATATATATATATATATATATATATATATATATATATATATATATATATATTTTAGTGTGTTTAATTGTCGACATGACACAAACGAGTTGTGTATACAAAGACTTCTTTTAAATGAACCAATAAGCCAGTTACTTGAAAGTAAAACAATTATTGTTACTTGAAGGAGACTTTAAGTAACCCAATATTGTTTAGCAATAATGTTAAAGCAAATTGATCTCATTTCTCACATAACTTAAAAAACTCAACCAGTACATCAAACAAAACATTCTGTCACACACTCATTCTCAATCCTTTCTTTTCAAAAACTTTTATTCCATCAAAGTCCAGAAGTATTTCCCTTCGAATTATTTCAGAATAAAGATTAATCCTATTAAGCTTTGAATTTTGTTCTTTTTCCCTTCTCATGAGCAAACACGTCTAACATACTTTTCCACTTGCTAGCAGCTCTTATCTGTTAAAAGCAGTTAAAAAGATATTTAGTAAAATGTTTTCTTTTTCAATAGACCATCTCATGTAAGAGATTACAAAAGCTTACATATATATATATATATATATATATATATATATATATATATATATATATATATATATATATATATATATATATATATATATATATATATATATATATATATATATAAATTTCAAAATATTAGTTCTTAAAACTAAATTTATGCCGCGTATATTAAATAAGAAGTTAGAGCCTCTGAGGAAGCAGCTTTGATGCAGAGAAGAAGTTGTGAAGAATTTTGAACTTTTAATCCATTAAAAGACATCCTTCCAAGCAAAATTAAGAAAAAATTCTTAAAATATTTACAAAAGAGAAAGTTTTACCTTTTATGTATTCTAAATTTTTTTTTTTAACTATATGAAAGTTTGCCTAGAGTAGAATTTTCAAATAGATGAAGAAATTAAGTTATTTAGACAATATAAATAATTATTTTCTTTTGTTGATGCAACAACAATTGTTAACAAGATCTAACATTAGATGAGTCATTATCCATTCACTTCACTTCGGACATTTCATGTTTATACTTTTATTAACGTAGACTCACAGGAAGTAATGAAATGTTAAGTGAGGAATAAAAGTAAATCTACAAACAGAAGTAATTAGTGAAAGGTAAAAAGAAAATAGAAAAATATTGAGAGGAAGATCATTTTTAATAATAGTAAGATGAACGATGTCCATCTTTATCAACTGTTATAGAGAGAAAGGAAAGGAATAAGAGGTAAGATTTTTGTGAAAATAATATATACAAAAAAGAAAGTTTGGAAATTAAAAAAAAAAGTGTTTAATTTTGTAGTTCTTAAAAATAAAATATTCTTTAATTTTTTTGTCTGATTTCATGTTCTGCTTATTTATTTCTTAATTATTAGTCTTAAATAAATTAGGTATTAAAATTTAGATATTCGAATAATTTGGGATTAACAGTAAAGAAACAATGAGTGAGAAGATATACATTTAATCATTGCGAGGAAATTCAAAAAATTCTAATCAATAACGCAAACAAAGACGACATGTTTTACCCAGATTTTGATGGATATTGAGGATAAAACTTAAAAAAACGGAACAGAGAAGAGTTTGTTTTCTGAGCCATCAAACATTTAGTGTTTCGTTTGGGAAAAGGAAAGGTTTAAAAGAGGAGAGAGAGAGAGAGAGAGAGATGGGTATTCTCCATAGTGAAAATTAAAATAGACATCGAAAATTAAAAAGTTAATGACGAATATACGTATATACGTATATATATATATATATATATATATATATATATATATATATATATATATATATATATATATATATATATATATATATATATATATATATATATATATATATATATATATATATATATATATATATATATATATATATATATATATATATATATATATATATATATATATATATATATATATATATATATATATATATATATATATATATATATATATATATATATATATATATATATATATATATATATATATATATATATATATATATATATATATATATATATATATATATATATATATATATATGTTATATATATATATATATATATATATATATATATATATATATATATATATATATATATATATATATATATATATATATATATATATATATATATATATATATATATATATATATATATATGTAATTCAAATTGGAATGGGTAAAAGAATGCTTCTTAGGAAATACAAGAGTAAATAAAGGCGACAAACTACAATAAAAGAAGATAGAAATTTTATCTCTGCCATGAAAAAAAACTTTAAAATCTTTTTCTTCTTCTTTAAAAAAAATTCATTTCTTTATTTTTGAAAGCGATTTATTGATCGACATCGAATAAGATTTTAATTTGCTTCAGTTTGATAAGGAAAAGTATTTTAATTTAAATCAGACGTTAATATTTGTTACACAGATTTGAAAGATTCTTCATTTATACTAATTTCTTTATAACTAATTCAGATTTTTACGCTCATTACTTGACTCATTCGAAAAAAATGAATGTAATTCTCTTAAAACTGATTAAAATTAATACTGGCTGGTGATTAAAACTTTAAAATTTTTTTTTTTTTTCATGATTCTTCATTCCATTGTAGTTTGCCATTTCACATCCTTAGTCATCTCACCATTATAGAAAAGAAGCATCAGATTAATCTTTATAGAAGGCGAGGCAGATCATAATTAGGTAATGTTTTTTATTCAATCAAAAAATGGTCACATTCTCATTTGTTTTCTTTTCATCTGGTGATATATATATAAATAAATAAATAAATAAATAAATAAATATATATATATATATATATATATATATATATATATATATATATATATATATATATATATATATATATATATATATATATATATATATATATATATATATATATATAACTCACGCAATTTATATTTCATCCCGGAATCGTGCAAAATCTATCCTCGTAACACTGAAAACTCTTTTCTCCGTAGAAAATGCAATAATCTTCCTGGTTCCTCTTCTTCACGTTCTTTCTGGCATTTTCTAAAAAATTTCAACTCTAACTTTGCTTCTTCCTCTTTCCCTCCTTTAGTAACTTCCGACGGCAAAACTGCTGTTTTACCTTCTACTAAAGCTGAACTCTTCGCTCAAACTTTTGCCTCTAATTCAATGTTGGACGATTCCGGAGCTATACCTCCTAATATCTAAATGTTATGCCTAAAATTGTAATTTCTTTTAAAGACGTCATTTCTGTTTTCTCTTAGCTTAATACTAAGAATGCGTATTAATGGTATTTCTCCTGTGGTTCTCAAAACTTGAGCTTCCAAGCTTGCACAATGCCTTGGTAAACTATTTCGTATATGTCTCTCTACTTCAACCTTACCTTCTTGTTGGAAACGTGCGTTCATTCAGCCTGTGCCGAAGAAGGGGGACACCTCTCAACCTTCCAACTACTGTCCCATTTCTTTAATTTCTATTCTCTCTAAAACTTTTCGAATCTATCCTTAACCAGAAGATTATGAAACATCTCAATTCCTCTAATCTTATCTCTGATCGTCAGTATGGCTTTCGTAAGAAACGATCTACTGGTGATCTTCTTTCACTTCTCTCTGACTCTTGTTCCTCCGCTCTTCGGCATTTCGGTGAATCCTTTGTTGTCGCGCTGCACATATCGAAATCCTTCGATGGAGTCTGGCACAAAGTTTTGATTTCTAATCTTTCCTCTTTCGATGTCTATACTTCTCTTTGTGACTTCTCTCTAATTTCCTTTCTGGTCGTTCTATAGCAGCTGTCGTACCTCCCATCAGCAGTTGATAGATTCAAGAAGGGTAGCCTTGGAGCAGCTAACCTCTGATCTTTCACGTATTTCTAATTGGGGCAGAGAAAAAAAAGGTTGTTTTCAATGACTCAAAAACTCGGTTCCTTTAAATCTATTAATAGTGGTGTTCTTCAGGGTTCTGTCCTATCCTCAACACTTTTTTTTCTGCTTTTCATTAATGACCTTCCCTCTATTACCTCATCTCCTATCCACTCCTATGGTGATGACTACACCCTTCATTACTCGAACGTCCCTCCCAACAGCAGTTGATAGACTCGAGAAGGGTAGCCTTGGAGCAACTAACCTCTGATCTTTCATGTATTTCTAATTGGGGCAGAGAAAAAATGGTTGTTTTCAATGTTTCAAAAACTCAGTTCCTCCATCTCTCCACTCGACACAATCTTCCACACAACTATGTTGTCTTCTTCGAAAACACACAACTCAAACCTTCATTTATTCTTAATATTCTCGGTGTATTCTTTTCTCGTGATCTTTCTTGGAAAGATCACATTACTTCTCTTTCTAAGAAAGCTTCTAAGAGGTTGGGTGTTATGAGGCTCCTTCAGAATTACTTCACGCCACCCCAGTTGCTTGCTCTCTATAGAGGTGTTGTTCGCCCCTATATGAAGTATGCTTCATACATTTGGGGTGATTCCACTCACACAGCTCTCCTTGAGAAAGTGGAGTCTAGGGCTTTTCGTCTCATCAACTCTCCTGCTCTTAATAACTCTCTCCAACCTCTTTCTGCCCGTCGAATTGTTGCATCAATCTCTCTTTACTATCGTTATTACAACGGACACTGCTCTTTAGAACTCTCTCGTCGCATACCTCCTCCATTGAGAAGAGCTCGTGCGAAAAGCCTTTCTACAGAGTCTCATCCTTTCTCTGTCCAATTCTCAGACTCCTGACTTAGCCGCTATGCTCAATCTTACATGTACTCTGCTAATAAAGTCTGGAACACACTCCCTTTATCTGTTTTCCCCAACTTCCTTTGACTTGCATACTTTCAAACGCAGTGTATCTGGACAAGTCGGCCTCTCTATCAAGAAAGGATTTGTTCCAACTCCGGTGGAATTTAGTAGGCCTCCGGCCTTTGCCCACGGAAGTATATATATATATATATATATATATATATATATATATATATATATATATATATATATATATATATATATATATATATATATATATATATATATATATATATATATATTGTCACTCTTAAGTCAAAATGACAAATGTATAATTTTTCCTATTTTTCACTGGTCAGTTTCCTACAATTTTGAAAAGAAATTTGGTTCCAGAAACAAAAATGTGATAACAATGGTGAATGAAGTTCTTGAATAATCTGATAAAGTTTCAAAAATGAAATAAGAATAATTTTTAGGATAAAAAATAAATTTCAAATACAATAATTCAAAACAACATGATGGCAATTCCAACAAGATTTTGTCATAGGGGTAAGGTTATACCAATATATATATATATATATATATATATATATATATATATATATATATATATAGGGTTGGCCGAGCTCCGGAATTTTCCGCACCGCACCGCACCACACCGCACCAGGTCATCGTGCACCGCACCGCACCATTTGTCATTCATTGCGCACCACACCGCACCGCACCGGAAGCAAAATGCAGTGCACCGCACCGCACCGCACCAAAAGCTAAACTGAGCGCACCGCACCGCACCGAAATTAGCGCACCACGCACCGCACCGCACCGACATATACAGTTGAAGCATATATATATATATATATATATATATATATATATATATATATATTATATATATATATATATATAATATATATATATATATATATATATATATATATATATATATATATATATATATATATATACCAGTGATGGGCTAATCCGGCAATTTTGCATCCGAATCCGAATCGAATCCAAATCCAGAACCTTTGAATCCGAATCCAGCTGATTTCATTCAGCTCTCCTTGACAGGTGGAGTCTAGAGCTTTCCTTCTCTTTAACTCTCCCTCTCACAAATTCTCATCAATCTCTTTCTGCCCATCGAACTGTTGCGTTACTCTCTCTATTCTTACGCAATTACAATGGATACTGAACTCTCCCTTCACATAGCTCCTCCATTGAGAAGTGCTCGTGCCACAAGCCTTTCTACCCAGTCTCATTCTTACTCTGTCCAACTCTCCTATTAGCCGGCCGCTACTCACAACCTTACATGTACTCTACTTGTAAAGTTTGGAGCACACTCCCTTCTTTGACTTGCACACTTTCAAGCGCCGTGCATCGGGACATGTCAGCTTTTAAGGATTAGGTTCTAATATTGCCCCAACTCTGTTGAATATTAGTAAGCCTGGTCTTTTCCTACCAGAGATATATATATATATATATATATATATATATATATATATATATATATATATATATATATATATATATATATATATATATATATATATATATATATATATATATATTTATATATATATTTGCCTTTCCCACTTTTGTGGGGTGATGCCCGCCACAATTCTCTCACAAACATACCCATTCCTACCTTTCGTCCCCTTTCACCACTGCCCTCCGCAAGTCTTCTACCCTCTTCTAAACTCAAATTCCTTCCACCAAAAATCTCTCTCACTCCATCCATCCATCTTCCACTTTGGCCTTCCCCTCCCCTGCCCCCATCCACCTCGGATCTAAGTACCTTGCCCACCATTCTGTCCTAATTCATTCTACACATATGTCCAAACTATTTTAGAACACCCTCCTCCGCTCTGCCCACTACACTTCTTTTCCATCTACACATCTCCCTTATTCTTTCATTCCTAGTCCTATCAATCCTTCTCAATTTGCATATCGCCATCAAACCTTTCATCTCCAAGATATTCAAACTTTTCTCGTCTGTGCAGTTATCATCCATGTTTTACACCCATACATTACAGAAGGCAAACACATACATTCCTAGATATTTGAATTCATCCATCTCCTCAAGTTTCCTTCCCTTCATTTCTGCACCCCCCCCCATTCTTCTTTCCACATCTCCTCATCTCCACCTCCAATTCTCATAACTTTACTTTTCGCTGGATTGATTTTCAATCTCATGTTCGCACATTTCCTCTCAAACTCTCTCACCAGCATTCTCAACTTTTCTCCAGATTCTGACACCAACACCGCATCGACAAAACGTAAAAGTTCACATCCCATTTACTCTCCACATTTCTCAACCTAATACCCTTTCCTTCTCTCTTCATTTCCCTAACTACACCATCCATTCCCTCTTCATCCTCACTCTGGATCTACAATTCGCATAAAAAGCTTTGATCCCCTTCAGTAATTTCCCTTTCAACCCCCTTTCCATTAGTATTTCAAGCAACTTTCTCCTGCATACTCTATCGTATGTTTTTTCCAAATCCAGAAAACATACATATCCCATTTTATTATTTTCACTCAATTTCTCGGTAATCAATCTCAGGATGAATACCTGGTCCACACATCCCCTACCCTCCCTAAAACCCTCTTGTTTCTCACCCATTTCCTCACTTGTCAATTCTTTCATTCTCGTCACTAACACCTTCCCAAAAATCTTTTATATCATGCTCAGCAGACTAATCCCCTGAGATTTTTACAAACCAGCTTATCCCCTTTTCCTCTATATATGGGTACAGTGCAAGAGTCCTGCCATTCCTGAGTCACTCTCCCTTCTCTCCAACATTCATTAAACTTTCTCACCAACCAGTCAATCAACTCTCTAGTTCCCTCCTTTATCATCTCTCTATATATACCATACATTCCTGCCGATTTTCCTTTTTTACCTTTCTCACCACTACTTCCACCTTTTCTTTACTAATATTTATTTCCTCTTCTTCGCTAACTACATCCCTATCATTTTCTACCTCTCCCCCATTACTAATCTCTCTCCCATCGTTTCACAATTCACTAAAGTACATTTTCCATCTCTCCAACTTCCTTCTCTCTCTCATATATATATATATATATATATATATATATATATATATATATATATATATATATATATATATATATATATATATATATATATATATATATATATATATATATATATATATATATATATATATATATATATATATATATATATATATATATTACATTTTTCATCTCTCCAACTTCCTTCTCTCTCTCATATATATATATATATATATATATATATATATATATATATATATATATATATATATATATATATATATATATATATATATATATATATATATATATATATATATATATATATATATATATATATATATATATATATAATATATATATTAATTTTTTTATTTTTTTATATTTTTATTATATATATATATATATATATATATATATATATATATATATATATATATATATATATATATATATATATATATATATATATATATATATATATATATATATATATATATATATATATATATATATATATATATATATATTTTATGTCTCCTCCGGTGGGCAAAGGCCCAGAGGCATACCAATATCCACCAGAGTTGGGGAAGCAATCGGAATCGGGGTCGCTAATGGCCGACGTGACCCGATACACGGCGTTTAAAAGTGTGCAAGTCAAAGGAAGTTGGGAAAACAGATAAAGGGAGTGTGTTCCAGACTTTACCAGTAGAGTACATGTAAGATTGAGCATAGCAGTTAAGTCTGGGGTCGGAGAGTTGGACAGAGAAAGGATGAGACTGTGTAGAAAGTCGTGTCGCACGAGCCCTTCTCAATGGAGGAGGTATGCGACGTGAGAGTTCAGAAGAGCAATGTCCGTTGTAATAGCGATAGTATAGAGAGAGTGACGCAACAATTCGACGGGAAGAAAGAGATTGGAGAGAGTTAGTACTCCACCTTTTCAAGATGAGCTGTATGTGTGGAACCACCCCAGATATGCGAGGCGTACTCCATACAAGGGCGAACAACACCCCTATACAGAGCAAGCAACTGGGGTGGCGTAAAAAAACTACGAAGGCGCCACAGAACACCCAACCTCTTAGAAGCTTGTTTAGAAAGAGAAGTAATGTGATCTTTCCAAGAAAGATCACGAGAAAAAGAAACACCGAGAATATTGAGAACAGATGAAGGTTTGAGTTGAGTGTTTTCGAAGAAGATGTCATAGTTGTGTGGAAGATTGTGTCGAGTAGAAAGATGGAGGAATTGAGTTTTTGAGGCATTGAAAACGACCATGTTTTCTCTGCCCCAATTTGAAATACGAGAAAGATCAGAGGTCAGTTGCTCCAAGGCTATCCTTCTTGCGTCTATTAACTGCTGTTGGGAGGGACGTCTTTCAAATTGAAAGGAATAATGAAGGGTGGAGTCATCGGCATAGGAGTGTATAGGAGACGAAGTAATAGAGAGAAATCATTGATGAAAATTAGAAAAAGAGTTGGAGAAAGGACAGATCCTTGAGGAACACCACTATTTATAGATTTATAGGAAGAACGGTGGCCGTCTACAACAGCTGCTATAGAACGACCAGAAAGGAAATTAGATAGGAGGTCACAGAGAGAAGGATAGATTCCGAAAGAGGGAAGTTTGGAAATCAAAGCTTTGTGCCAGACTCTATCGAAAGCTTTCGATATGTCTAGCGCCACAGCGAAAGATTCACCGAAACCCCGAAGAGCGGAGGACCAAGAGTCAGAAAGTAGGGAAAGAAGATCACCAAGTAGAACGTTCTTTACGAAAGCCATACTGGCGATCAGAGATAAGATTGAGAAGAATTGAGATGTTTCCAAATCTTCCTGTTAAGGATAGATTCGAAAACTTTAGAAAGAACGGAGGTTAAAGAAATGGACGATAGTTAGAGGGTTGAGAGGGGTCCCCCTTCTTCGGCACAGGTTCTGAATGAGCGCACGTTTCCAGCAAGGAAGGGAAGGATCGAAGTAGAAAGGCAAAGACGAAATAGTTTACCAAGGCAGGGTGCAAGCTCGGAAGCACAAGTTTTGAGAACCACAGGAGGAATACCATCAGGACCATACGCCTTCTTAGTGTTAAGCTCAGAGAGAGCAGAAATGACATCTTTAGAAGAAATTACAATTTTAGGCATAAATGAGTTGGAGGGGTTGAAGGAGGAGGAATAGCTCCGGAATCGTCCAAGGTAGAGTTAGAGGCAAAAGTTTGGGCGAAGAGTTCAGCTTTAGTAGAAGGTAAAATGGCAGTTGTGCCATCAGAAGAGACTAGAGGAGGGAAAGAGGAAGAAGCAAAGTTAGAGTTGACATTTTTTTGCAAAATGCCAGAAAGGGCGAGATGAAGAAGAACCAGAAAGATTATTGCATTTGCGGCGGAGAAAAGAGTTTTTGGTATCTCGAAGAATAGATTTTGCACGATTCCGGGATGAAATATAAGTAGCATGAGTTTCAGGAGTTTGAAGACGACGGTAATCTCTGAAGGCAGCATCCCTGCGGCGGATAGCGCGAGAACAAGCAGAGTTAAACCAAGGTTTGTTAGGTTTAGTAGAAGGGAAAGAATATGGAATGTACGCTTCCATGCCAGAGAGAATCACCTCGGTTATACGCTCGGCACACTCCGAGGGACCCCTCCCACGGAAAGCAATAATCATTCCATGGGAAATCAGAGAAGTACAACCGCAAGTCTGACCAGTTAGCAGCACCGAAGTGCCACAGACGTCTCCTCGCCGAAGGCGGGGGCCGTTCTTGCGGAAGACTTGAAGAGACAGAACAAGATACGGAGATAAGAAGGTGATCGGATGAACCCAGAGGAGGAAAGAGTTTAACAGTATAAGGAGAAGGATTAGAAGTTAAGAAAAGATCAAGTATGTTGGGTTCATCACCAAGACGGTCAGGGATACGGGTAGGGAGTTGCACCAACTGCTCAAGGTTGTTCTGGATAGAAAAGTTGAAGGCGAGTTCACCAGCTGGATCATGAGAACTAGATGAAAGCCATTGGCGGTGGTGAACATTGAAATCACCTAAAATGATGATTTCAGAGAAAGGAGAAGAGGATAGAATGTGCTCTATTTTGGAGTTTAAATAGTCGAAGAATTTTTTATAGTCAGTAGAATTAGGAGATAAATAGACAGAACAAATAAATTTAGTAGTAGAATTGCAAGAGAGCTTAAGCCATAAAGGTAGAAAATTCATGAGACTCCAAATCAGAGACACGAGAGCAAATAACATCGTTGCGCACATATGCGCAACAACCGCCTTTGGCTGAAAATTGAGGATAGAGACAGTAGGAGGTAACAGAATAAGGTTTGCTGTCAGCACACTCAAGCACCTGAGTTTCGGCTAGAAACAAGAGATGAGGTTTAGAAGAAGAGAGATGGTGTTCGACAAAGGGGAAATTAGAAAAAAAGACCGCGAATGTGCAGAAATTAATGAAAAAAGAAGACCGTGCATCGGGGCAAGCCGGACGCCGGGTCATGGCGGCACCATCCCCATCATCGGAGGCCGCCAACTCCCAAGTGATGATGGGGTGAGGGGTGGAGGTTGAGGGGCATTCTTTGGATGCCGCCCTCTATATATATATATATATATATATATATATATATATATATATATATATATATATATATATATATATATATATATATATATATATATAATATATATATATATATATATATATATATATATACTCAACAGTAATTAATTAAAGCTAGGAGAGTTACCCTGGAGTGGTCATCCTCTGGTTTTCCTGGCAGAGGAGAGAGAAAAATGGGAATTTTCAATCCCCAAAGCTCTGATCCTCCATCTTTCTACTCGATACAACATTTAATGTAATTCTGGCATCGCCATTTAACCTTTCGTCTGTCCTTAAATATTCCTGCTATTTCTTTTTCTCGTAATCTTTCTTTAAAGGATTACAATATTTCTCTATTAAAACAAGCTTCTATGATGTTTAATGTTCTGGGGCTCCTTCGAAATTTTTTTACTCTTCACAGGTATCTTGTTTTCACTCTATGGAGTACGTTTCACACATCTAGGATGGTCCACTCATGATGCTTTTAAAAAGAAGGAGCCTAAGTATTTTTGTCTTATCAGTTATTTCACACCAATTCTCTCCAATTTCTTTGCACACGTCAAATTTCTGTTACTTTCCATACTATCGCTCATTACAACCAGCACTGCTCTTTTGAACTCTCCTGTCGAAAACCTCCTTCAATGAAACAGGCTAGTGAGACACGTCTTTCCAGTGAGAAAGGTGGAATAAAGATAGTAACTTTAACTCTTCTGTCAGGATACCTTGAAAATATGAACAATTTCAATCATATATATATATATATATATATATATATATATATATATATATATATATATATATATATATATATATATATATATATATATATATATATATCTGACGAATTGATGATTATAGCAGGATACATCAACTTCGGTGCGGTGCGCACCAGAGGCCGCACCACGCACCGCACCGCACCGCACCGTTAATTTTCTTTGCGCACCGCACCGCACCGCACCGCACTTTTATTTTTCTTTCGCACCGCACCGCACCGCACCGGGTTGCTGAAAATGTGTTGCGCACCGCACCGCACCGCACCAAAATGACCGCACCAACGCACCGCACCGCACCGGTGCGGTGCGTCGGCCAACCCTATTATATATATATATATATATATATATATATATATATATATATATATATATATATATATATATATATATATATATAATATATATATATATATATATATATATATATATATATATATTCGTTTTCTCTGCTTTAAATATTCCGTTCCTCCGTCTCTCTACTCGATACAAGCTTCCACACAACTATGATATCTTCAAAAAGACGCAACTTAGACCTTTGTTTATCTTTGATATAGCCGGTGCTTCAATGAGTCGCCTTCGTAATTTTTGCACGCCACCACAGTTACTTGTCTTGTATAGGTGTGTTGTTCACTCCTTGTACAGAGTATGTCTCAAACATCTGGGGTGGTTCCATTAATACACCTCTCCTGGAAAATGTGGAGTCTAGGGCTTTCTGTCTTATACACTTTTTCACTTTCATTCTCATTCAGTCTCTTTCTACCAGTCGAATTGCTGCGTCTCTTTATACGTTCGCTATTACAAAGGACTCAGCTCTTCTGAGCTCTTTCATCCCATACCTTCTAAACTAAGAAGGACTCGTGGACACGCCTTTCTACACAGTCTCATCCTTTCTATGTCTAACTCTCTGACCACACACTTAACCGCTATGATCAATCTAACATGCACACCACTGGTAAAGTCTAGAATACAATTCCTTCATCTATTTTCCCAACTTCCTTTGATTTGCATTCCTTCAATTGCCGTGTATCGTAGCATTTCTCTTAGCATATTTTCTCTTCCGATAGTTCTATAACTCTGGTGAAAGTTGGTAGGCCTCTGGGCATTGTCCACCAGAGGAAATTATATATATATATATATATATATATATATATATATATATATATATATATATATATATATATATATATATATATATATATATATATATATATATATATATATATATATATATATATGCACGGATTTAAATAAATTTTAAAGGCAATTTCATAATAATGAAGTTAGGTATAAGATTTTTTATGGAAGATTTAATTCCATGATTTATTTTAAAAATATCATCAACTGCTTTTAGAACTTTTTATTAACATTTCAACAAATATTTTCATTTCTAATGTGAACAAAAATTAATGTTTTTTACCATCTCTTCTTTCTCTTTATACTAAGTTCTTTTTTACTTTCTCTTACTTTTACTTACTTTACTCACATAAAAACTTTTTCAAAAATTTTTTCACAGTATAAAATAAATGTCTTCTAATGGATGTACGGAATGTCATATCTGAGATAGATACGGATGCAGATATTAAACTCTTAAGTCATATTCTTCTCTATTATTTCATTTTACTTATTGTTTATTCTTCCTTTATACCCTCCACCCTCTATTCTACTAACGTATAATAATATATATATATATATATATATATATATATATATATATATATATATATATATATATATATATATATATATATATATATATATATATATATATATATATAGATGACCAGTTTTAAAGAGAAGTTATGTCAATAATTTTTTCTTGAAATTCTTTTCATTTAGTTTAGTATTAAAAGGTTTTCCACAATGACTTTAAAAAGAAAAGAAAAGAAAAAGAAAAACTTGAAGATTCCTTCCTTAGGAAGGGCGCCAGAAACCTTTTTCCTCCTTCTTCCTTTTTTATCTTGAGAGTCGCAGTGAACAAGCAAATGCAATTTTAAATATAAAAAGAAAATTTTGATGACTCGTAAAGGACACTTTTTAACTTCTCATTTTAATTTCTTTTATA
>SEYY01002038.1:70000-87500 GCA_009176605.1 Armadillidium nasatum | reverse complement strand
TATATATATATATATATATATATATATATATATATATATATATATATATATATATATATATATATATATATATATATATATATGTGTGTGTGTGTGTGTGTGTGTGTTTGCTTTATATTTGTAAGATTTCTATTTTAGTTTTTTCTTACTTTAATTACTTACTTTTTTTTACTCACAAACAACCTTTTTTTCCTTTCCTCTAAAATAATGTATTGTCGTTTTTTCACTCATTTCATTTCACTTTTTTTCCTCCTTTTATTATTTCATTTTAACTTTAACTTTTTTTTTTTTTTTTTTTTTTTTTTTTTTCAAAGTTTTCCTTTTAATCTTTTACCTACTTCGCTTTTTATCCATTTTTTTCAGGTTTCTAATATATTCTATTTCCCTCTGTCTTTCTCTCTCTCTCTCTCTCTCTCTCTCTCTCTCTCTCTCTCTCTCTCTCTCTCTCTCTCTCTCTCTCTCTCTCTCTCTCTCTCTTCCCTGACAAGCAGATGGCACACTGTTTCCTAGCCTCATCTTCCCGTAATTTCATTGTTTAATTTTTATCTGAAATTTCATGTGAGGACAAACTTTTGCTTTTAGACTTATATTTAGTGCCAAAGTTTAGGAACAAAAATTGTTTGTAGTTGGAGTCATCAATCAGGAGGCAGCGGAAAGAAAAGATTTTTTAAAACTGTTCCTTGCCAATGAAATGACTTAGATTAGGAAGTAAACTTATCTGGAACGTCAACCTTCAAGATGATGCCACTAAAGGAAAAAAGTATTAAAATTTTCCCACATTTTAAAAAAAAAATGAAAAGTAAACATCAGTTGCCTCTCTCTCTCTCTCTCTCTCTCTCTCTCTCTCTCTCTCTCTCTCTCTCTCTCTCTCTCTCTCTCTCTCTCTCTCTCTCTCTCTTATTCTATCTCTTAAACGTTTGGAAAAGTTTTTAGGTTTGTCTATGATAACGATTTCTAGCTGTAACAAATTAATAACTTTTACGAGTATGTATGTAATTTATATCATCTACTATATATATATATATATATATATATATATATATATATATATATATATATATATATATATATATATATATATATATATATATATATATATATATATATATATATATATATATATATATATATATATATATATATATATATATATATATATATATATATATATATATATATATATATATATATATATATATATATATATATATATATATATATATATATATATATATATATATATATATATATATATATATATTATGGTACTCCACCAATTATTTTTTTAGATGCCATCAGTAGTTTGGAATTTGGATTCTAATTTTAAAAATGATTAAAATTATTGATTATGGTGTGAGATTTCAAAGCAGTGAAGACATTCTTTTATTCATGTGGAAATTTGGCAATAAATTTAAATTGTTTTAAAATGTATCTTTTATACATAATGAATTTTGGAGGAGTAAAATGGAATTTTTTTTAAGAACAAAACTATTATTTTAAAAAAAACTATAAGAACTTGAATAAGTAAAAATTAACTCAAATAGGTTCGGCTTTGTTTTCTTAAATTTTTCTTATTGTTCTTATGAGTTAGTGCTTGTATACTATTCCTACTGCGGTTTCGTAGAATGAGACGAATTAAAGCAATCTCTTTATAAACTCAAGTAGTAATTAAATACTCTACCATTACAAGGATGTTAAAGTCCTTGGTGTTGGTGGGAAGCATAATAATGATCAAGAATGATGACTTCAGAGAAAGAAAATTTAAGAGAATGTGCCCCATTCCGAGTTTTAGATAATAGTTTATGATAATCATAGTTAGAAGACAAGAAATCTGTTTTTTTTAAGGAAAAGAGTTTAGGTTTAGAGTATGAAAGGATGTGTTCAAAAGAGCTGAAATAGAATAAAAATGAATTTTTCACAATAGAGAAGATCGTTCTCCAGAACAAACCTACTGTCCTTCCACAGCATTCAGTCAACTCCCAAGATAGATGTTATATAATATTTGGATGCCGCACCCCTCTTAAGCACCAATGGGCAAAATTAATAGACTTTATTTTTTGCAAATTTTAAAAAGAGGAGGTGCGTTTGTTTGTAGAGTGTGTTTCGTATAATAGGAAAAACTTGTAAGAAAGATATTTAAAGGTTCAAAGTGCTCTCGTAATAATTGTGTGTAATTTGGCGAAAAAAAAGAAAACTCGGATTTGGATAACAAACTGTACTCCATAACTATCTATATATCTATCTATCTATCTATCTATCTATCTATCTATCTATCTATATCTATCTATTATATATATATATATATATATATATATATATATATATATATATATATATATATATATATATATATATATATATATATAAATATATATAAATATTAAATATATATTCCGCAAATTACAAAAAATCATATTACTGCAACCGTACGTGGGAAGAAAATACTAAAAAGGGTTCTCTACCTATATATATATATATATATATATATATATATATATATATATATATATATATATATATATATATATATATATATATATATATATATATATATATATATATATATATATATATATATATATATATATATATATATATAGAATTAAAAAAGACGTTCATAAGACTTTCCCTTAATACCAAGATGAAAAAGTTTTAAAACGTTTTAAGTTTGAAAAAGCTTAAGCAGAAAATCTTTTTCTCAGTTTCTAAAAAAAAAATTTGAAAAAATTTGAAAAAATAAAAATAATAAAAATATAGATGCTTTCAAATCGAAGGCCATTTCACAAAAAAAGAAGATTACGTATTTTCTCACACTCTCTTATATATATAATATATATATATATATATATATATATATATATATATATATATATATATATATATATATATATATATATATATATATATATATATATATATATATATATATATATATGCAAGTTTAAGGCATAAATTTCAAGGTGATCTCCCCAAAATTTTCATAACTTTATATATATTTTATAATAATAATAATAATAATAATAATAAATAATATAATAATATAATAATATATAATTAATTATTTTTTTTTTTTTTTTTTTTTAAGTTACAAGAATTATAAATGAAAATTAATTTCTCATTTAAATTAAAAGTATATATATATATATATAATATATATATATATATATATATATATATATATATATATATATATATATATATATATATATATATATATATATATATATATATATATATATATATATATATATATATATATATATATATATATATATATATATATATATATATATATATATATATATATATATATATATATATATATATATATATATATATATATATATATATATATTTTTTTTTTTTTCTTTTTTGCCAATATTTTAAAAATAAAATATTGTGATTTCTCATTGAAAATTATGGAAGATGATTGAAAGAAGAAAGAGAATGAGAAAGAGAAATAGAAAAAGAAAGGAAGATTTAAAATCATCTCGAGGGAAATCAATGAAAGATACGTTGTTGCTTTTCCCATTTTTAAATTAGGACATTTTAATACTACTAATTCTTCTTTCTTTCTTAATATAAAATTCAAAAAGTCAAATCATCTTTTCCATTTTCAAAATTTTTATTTAATTTATTCTATTTCATTTCATTTTTGCAAGGAATTCAAAAACACAATAATTATTATAATAATAATAATAATAATAATAATAATAATAATAATAATAATAATAATAATAATAATAATAATAAAAATATTTAAATAATAAAAATTAACAATAATATATATTTTAATGTTATTATAATTAATAAATAATAAATTAATAAAAAAAAAAAAAAAAAAAAAAAAAAAAAAATTTTTATTTTTTTTTTTATTACCATAATTCCTATTCTTATTATTTTTGTTTTTGTATTTTACTTTATTACTCCATTAATATAAAGATTAGGAAACAAATTTACACAACAATTTATTTTATCTTTTGTAAAACTAAAAAATAATTAATGCTCTTTTCAAATATTTATGTACTAGACCTATTCGTTATATATATATATATATATATATATATATATATATATATATATATATATATATATATATATATATATATATATATATATATATATATATATATTATATATATATATATTAAGGTGTTCGGAATGTAATTGATTTTTTTTTTCATCGCTCTGAAATATGATTCAGCAAAGACGTGAGAACCAAAGTTGAATGGGTGGGAATTGTTTAGGAATAGTATACCATGTCTTCCTATTCGGCTCTGTGTCATTCATAGTTATTTCGGTAATTAACCCCATAGAAGATAAGAGCTTTATGTACCAAATATTCGCTATTGCTTACTCTATGTGTTGGAAGGAAAAGTACTTGTACAGAGGCAACGAACAACATTTATGAAGTGTCTCCGGATGCAATTGTTTCTGAGTTATGCTCATCTTTCTGTCCATTTTATGATCGGGGCAGAGAATATTTGTTCCTTTTTTAATGACAATAACATACTTCTTTCAACTTTCTGCTAGACATAATCTTTATCATAGCTTCAACATCTAAAATACAAAACTAAAAAAAATCTTCATTTTTATTGCATTTTCTCATGTTTTTTCCTGGTATGATCACATTGTTTCTTTTACTAAACAAATTTCCATTAGGCTGGACGATCTGAAGCGCTTTCACAACTCTTTACACCATCTCAATTCTTTGCTATATACAGTGATACAATTAGTCTTTGTACAGAGAATGCAGCAAATCTGTATTTTGTTTCTTCTCTCAATGCTCCTCTTGAAATGGGAGAGTCTTGTTCTTTTTGCCTAACCAAGTCTCACGGTCTTACAATCTTACTGACTGTATCAAGACTTTTATGACAATCAAATTTTTTGTTCACTCTCCTTGTACTGACTATTACAACAAGCAATACTCCTTTGAACTCTGTGGTAGCATAACTTCTTTTAACACAGCTAAGGATTCCTTTTTCTCTCCTCGTCTCTGATTAAAAGTTTTACTATTATATTCATTCTTAAAAGTATTCTACTGCTGAAATGTTTAACATTTTTCATTCTTTTATTTTCCATATTTTATCTGACTCAAAGAATTTCAAATGTCAGGTGGAGAAACATATCGGCCCTTGATTCTAATCAGGAAATGACTTTTCCCACTCTCATGGATTTTATTTTTAGGAAGTTTCCTGTCATTTTCCTTTCATATATATATATATATATATATATATATATATATATATATATATATATATATATATATATATATATATATATATATATATATATATATATATATATATTATATATTAAATATTTGACTGCATATATTGAAGAATTTATTTCTTAAAATGATGATAAAACCAGCATGAGATCTCAATAATATAAAATAGAAAAGGTTAAGGATACTCTTTTTTTTATTGGAATTTATGAAAGAAAATGAAACATTTGGAGAAAAAAAAAGATTCAAAAAAGTTACAAAATTTGCGATAAAATAAATGTTTAATTAAGAGACTCAAAGACTCTGTTTTGATATGTTATATAGAAGGATATGAAAAACGTGTCTTCAATTTTAAAGGTTAATAATAGAAATAATAATAATAATAATAATAATAATAATAATAATAATAATAATAATAATAATAATAATAATAATAATAATAATAATGATATAAAAATAATAATAATAATAATAATAATAATAATAATAATAATAATAATAATAATAATAATAATAATAATAATATCTGTGAGAAAATATTAATAAATTGTCGTAGCAAATATTGAAACATAAATTGGTATTTGGAACAAATGTAGAAAAGGCGAATTAATTGAGAACATATTTTTATAAAAAGATTCAATTATAAATTGGTGGGAAACTATTTCCGTTCAGACAATCAAAAAATCACATTTTTATTAGCTCCCTCAAACAAATTAATCTAAAACATTAAAATTAGAATATATATATATATATATATATATATATATATATATATATATATATATATATATATATATATATATATATATATATATATATATATATATATATATATATATATATATATATATATAAAGGACCAAACAATAGCTCTTTCCGTTTCAACATTAGATTAGCTCGTCCTGCAAAGAATGTCAGCTCTTAGTTTTGCTTTTTTTCATATTTTTTCCCCTACTTTCTTCTGAAACAATTTTTTTATTGCCTTGATTTCTATTACAGCTGAACCCATCTTTAGTTCTTGCGCTATTAACTATACTTTCAATGTTATACCTCCATCCTCTCACACCTACTCCACTTCACTTATGTTTCATGCAATTTTTTTATTGATATGATTTTTACTCACTATTTGATTATCATTAAGAAGGGTTAATGACCTGAAGTTATTCCTCTTATGGTTCCTGTGCCGCTGAAAGGGAATGTTCTTAACCACCCTACAATCAAACTTGAATATTTGTTCTAAACAAATCTTCATTAACAGAAAGATTATGATATATTTTAATATCTTTCTAATGCCATTCTCATCGTCAGTACTTGAGATCTTTCCCTTCTCAAGAATATTGTCACTTTCCTACACAAAGACACACATATATAACTCCTGCCATGGACCTATCATAGTATTTGATGAAGTCTGACACAAATTTTGATTCAAAACTTCCTTCTTTCTGTTTCTGTCAAAGGCTCCAGAGACAATGACATTTTTCTCTCTCTCTCTTATATATATATATATATATATATATATATATATATATATATATATATATATATATATATATATATATATATATATATATATATATATATATATATATATATATATATATATATATATATATAGAGAGAGAGAGAGAGAGAGAGAAAATGTCCTTTTTTTGTGGAGCCTTTGTCTCTGATTTGCCTTCCAGTTACTCTACAGCAGCTGCTTTTGAAGGCACAGTTTATACTTTAAATCAATTTACAGTGATTTTTCCTCAGTTATGTAATATTTCAATCCTCTTCCCTTCTTTCAAGTAATGATTTTCTATGTCAATATATTTAACATTAATCTTACCCATAACGCCTGTAAGTGACTACTTTTCACTGCTCTCTTCAACATTACAGCGACTTTTAAGGGAGAAAATACTATATTGTAGGGTAAAGGATTTTTAGAAATCCTGAAATTTTAAATGGGATAGAGAAAATATATAGTTTTAAGAGCTCAATTCTTTCATTTACCTTCTTGATATTTTCTCACATGCATTTCGAAGTCACAACTCAAACTTTTAATTGATTTAACGTTTATGAACTTTTTTTTACCGGTTATCTTTGTTCTGTCTTTCTCTCTTTTACTAAATTTTCTTTAGGAAGTCCGACATTTTTATGACGCCGTGTAAATGTCTTTATATAATTTAAACAGAATGTTTTTAATCTTCTACTTGCATTATATTAATCTTAAATCATAACAGGCCTCGTTAGGAAACCTTTATCTTTTCAAACACTAAAAATCTTTTAGAACTTTTCTGCCTTTTTAATTAAACCCTTAGAATTTGGCAATTTAACTTTACAATATTATATATATATATATATATATATATATATATATATATATATATATATATATATATATATATATATATATATATATATATATATATATATATATATATATATATATATATATAAAAGTGTATATGTGTGAGTGAGCGTGTGGATGCGTGTTTATGGCACAACAAAAGGAGTTCCAATACTTTGCATTTTCTTTTATTTAGAGCAATGTTTTTTCCAATACGGGACACTAATTTCATTTCTGGGAATTCCCAGAAACCCAGAATACTTCGTTCAAAATCCGAAAAGCACTTTTCTTTATATTTGTATTTGTAAATATTCATTTTATTTTTCGTTTTTGATACGTAAAACTGAAAAAAAGAAAAAGTAAAATGCAAATTTTTATAACTTTTTTTTTTTCCTTCTTTTTGTACTTTTTTCCAAAATACTTCGTTGTTTTTTTTATTATTTCATTTCGTTTGCAAATGGATTCCATTTTGCACATCTTTGAATAGCGTTTTCATCGCTTGCAACAAATAAATTCTGCGAAAGAAATGCCGCTTTTATTATTATTCTTCATCTCGATTTTGCTTACAATTTCACAACAGAAATTAAATTTTAATACCAAAATAAGATATCTTTATTTTCTCTGTCATACATTTATAATATCAAGCACATCTCACTCCATATTTTATGTCATATATATATATATATATATATATATATATATATATATATATATATATATATATATATATATATATATATATATATATATATATATATATATATATTCAGGCTGGACACTGAATGAATTCTCGCTAAAGTTATATATACTGTTTACAAAACTTGCATTTCTTTAAACAAATAATGATAGTTTTGGTGTGTTTCATGCGCGGTGTAATTCATCGTTCTGGTATTCAAATACATGACATGATAGTTCTCGTATGTAAAGTTTAGTATGTTGTATGACATGACCATGTATGAATTTCTATACATGCCTTTCATCTATAACTTTTATTTCCATTCCTTGCTCTTCAGAAGGAGAGTGTCAGTTTTAAGTGGACTATATAAGAAGACGAACAAAATTCATTCCCTTTCATGTGACATTGCAATTCAAAAATTTCCACAAGATTTTATATATATATATATATATATATATATATATATATATATATATATATATATATATATATATATATATATATATATATATATATATATATATATATATATATATATATATATAGAGAGAGAGAGAGAGAGAGAGAGAGAGAGAGAGAGAAAGAGAAGCGCATAACACCCCCTCCCCCCTCCTTGAATAGGGCTTTGCCCGTGAGTGGTGGTGATGTGTAAAAAAAAAAAAAAAAAAAAAAAAAAAAAAGATAATAAAATTGTAGGGGATTGAGAGTGAGTGAGAGAGCTAATAGGGGGAATTTACTTTTTGTGGAGAATCTCCATTTTTATTTCATTGTGGAAAGGAATTCTCATATATGTAATTTTTTTTTTTATTTTTGGAAAAGAATTCAATGAAAAAGTCGCATCAATTATATTACTGATTCTATATAGTTTTCGCGAGTAACGAATGTGTTTTGTCACTTTAGCCAAAGCTTTAATTAACCTCCCGAGATTGGTTCGAAGAATTGTACATGTGTGTGTAAGGAGAGTTCATCATCAGTTTGTCATCAATAATCATAAAAAAATTTTTTTTATCACCAATATTTTAATATTAAGAACATTTTCTCCTCTTATACTGAGATTACTTTTTGGAATTTATTTCCAATTTTAAAATGATAAAATAAATCAAGTAGTTACCTAACTCATAATGATATTTATTTTTTTAAGATAATAATCAAACTTTATCATAGCATTGAAATCATCGTAGAAGAAACTCCTATATATATATATATATATATATATATATATATATATATATATATATATATATATATATATATATATATATATATATATATATATATATATATATATATATATATATATATATTACTGAAACTCAATTTTATCATAGTTTTAATCGTAATTAACATTGAATAAGAACATTTTTAAAAATCTAACCGAGTTGTAACGAAAAGAAACTTAATATTTGAGACGTAGAGTAAGAAAGACATAAAGAAGGCGTGAATTGTAGAGTTGTAAATTATTGAAAAAACTTTAAAAATCGAAACAAAATACTGTTCTAATAATTTTTCAATGAGAAAAATAAAAACTACGGATTAAAACAACATTTTTCTTCGTGTCTTAAATTTAGATCTATAAATAAATGCACATTTTTTCCTGATTTGTTTAAGCATTGTTACTACTTTCAGTTCCTACATGGGAGTTTAGTTTAGGAAAGATGAGTGAAAATTATAAAAGCTAATCCTTCCCATGTAAAATTGAATAAAGTGCATATTCCAACTTAAGTCTTATATATATATATATATATATATATATATATATATATATATATATATATATATATATATATATATATATATATATATATATATATATATATAGAAAATTAATGTTGATGTTATGATATATATAATTAATATATATATATATATATATATATATATATATATATATATATATATATATATATATATATATATATATATATATATATATATATATATATATATATATATATATATATATATATATATATATATATATTACATAGAGTTTTTATTCCCAAGTGCTGAAAGGTGACATCAAACTGCAGATATTTTGATGTGGTAATTTTACAGCTGTTCATTTGACGACAAAACATTGAATTCTCATCCCAAAAAAGTTTTAAATATGAATTTTCTTGTCAGACTAAATGATTCTGGTGCCACGGTAGTACAAACTTTTATCATATAATCAATGTTTTAGTTTTTTTTTTTTTTTTTTTTTTTTTTTTGTAGATCCTTTTCTTCTCAATGTTTTTCTCTGTTTTTTCTGGCTGTTAACACTTATTGCACCTACGACATCAGAATCGTGATATATATATATATATATATATATATATATATATATATATATATATATATATATATATATATATATATATATATATATATATATATATATATATATATATATATATATATATATATATTGTTGTCTGAATAAAATAAAATTAAACCCAACAATTATTAAAACTGAGATAATTTCTTCTGCAAAATTTCTTATATTTTGTAAGAAGAATTTGGGATCATTGAACCTTATTTTTGGCATCGCATTCAAAGGATTTTCTCAATTTTTAAAAACTATTTTGTGCTGCATTTCTAAAGAACAAATTTAGATACTTTAATAGAGGATACATATTTTTGGAAAACTTATTATTATTATTATTTTTTTTTAATAATTGAATTATTTATTTTTATCAACATTTAAATAAAAATTTTAACTTGTTAATTTGTCAATAATTGTCCAAATCAGTAACTTATAATTGATATTTTGTTTCAATTAAAATTAATGTTAGTAACTAAACTTAGTTAATCATTAATAATCTTCAATTTCGGACTAAAAATTAATAAATTTTTCGTTTAAGACAAGTTTAATTAAAAGGAATTTTTCGCATTTTTATTAAAAATTAAAAGATGTAAAATTTTTGTTTACTGAAGAGTTAATCATCTTTATAGGAGAATCATGAACAATTATAGTACAATCGTAAATTAGTAACAATTATTGTAAATTTTTTAAAATAAAATTTACAAAAAAAAAAAAAAATTATATATATATATATAAATTTAGAAATAACAAAGAGAAACTGGAAAAATATCGTCTTGCAAGTGAGAGACAGATACAAATTGAGCCTTCAACGAAAAATTTCAAAAGATTTTTTATCCCGACATTTTTTATTTTAATAGAAAAAAAAACAACAAAAAAACTGATAAGATTAGAAGGAAGAAGAAGGGAGATGAAAGAGTATTAAATATGATACGATAAAATACAAAATATTATAAAATAATTTATTTATTTTTTTTTTGGCATCAGAAGGGCTTAAAATATTCGCTTCTTTAAGTTAGGTTTTTAACGAAATCAAAAATGGGAAAAATGAATTTGTCCCACAAATTAATTATGTTGCAATCAGAAATTGTAGAATTTCATATTAAATGACATTTCTATTTTAGTTCTTAAGGAGAAGTCGAGAACAGTTCTAAGATGCAACAAACCTAAAAATTAAATATTAACAAATAAAATACGTTACTCTTACACTAAAACAATTATCACAATAATAATAATATATATATATATATATATATATATATATATATATATATATATATATATATATATATATATATATATATATATATATATATATATATATATATATTGACACAGCTGTTTCCCTTTAGAGGAAAACTTGTCATATAAAATGACGCATAAAGAAAAAAATTTTAATAACTCGCAGGCAGGACAGAATCCCATTTTTATATACACGCATTTATATTATATATATATATATATATATATATATATATATATATATATATATATATATATATATATATATATATATATATATATATATATATCTTCGTGCATTCTCGAATCTTCTATCTACTACACACTTCTTCTCCTGTTCTCGATTGCTGCCTTGACGTTGTCCTTCCACCTAATTCTCGGCCTTCGAACATTCGAACATCTCTCCTTCCCATCGGTCTCCACTCGTAGTACTTCTTTGCATCATCCATTCTCTTCACATGAACCAACAATCGTTGCTGTTCCTTCTCTATAAATATGAGTATGCTCTCAACTCCCACTTCCTCTTATACATCGTCACTTCTCACTCTCTTCCTTCTTCTCACACCCGCTATCATTGTTAGTACCTTCATCTCACATGATTAAACTTTACACTTGGTATATATATATATATATATATATATATATATATATATATATATATATATATATATATATATATATATATATATATATATATATATATATATATATATATATATATATATATATATATGCTTACTTTATAAATTTATAACTTGCGCGCACCAGTCTTCAGGGAGGTGTGTGAGATCTCTTTCACTCTTATTTTGTTACTTGTGTCGGGATTTTTTTTAAATTTAAGTTTTAATAGGAGGAGTGGTAATGGTAGTGGAGTTTCGTTTTTAGTTTTTATTCGTGGAGCGGAAACTGACCGGTTTTTAACTTTAAATTTTATTTTATTTATTTTATTATTTTTTTTTGAGGAGTCTGATGTCCAAATGAAAATTAAAACTAAAGAGTAGTTAGGACTTTCGAGGCAAATGCGTCCTTGCGTCGAAAGGCCTAACTACTCTTTAGTTTTAATTTTCATTTGGGTAATTTCTCTGTTGGAATTTGATGCGGTTAGTGCATCTTGTTTTCCTATATATATATATATATATATATATATATATATATATATATATATATATATATATATATATATATATATATATATATATATATATATATATATATATATATATATATATATATATATATATAGAGAGATTGAGAGAGAGAGATAGAGAGAGGATATATAAATAATTTGAATATATTATAAAAAAAAGCAGAAGAGGGAAAAGGAATATGTTAGAGTAATTGTGACATTTCTTCTTTCAGGATATATATATATATATATATATTTAAATAAATAAAATTCTAAAATTATTCGAGGGAGAAACGGATCCATTTTCAGTGCACCAAAATTAAAGATTTCTTTTCCAACTGAGTTAAACTTTGCATATTAATTAATTAGCTTCTAGATTCTACTTTTTATTATATATCTTGATAGACTAAAGCCAAACGAGTACTTTATATATATATATATATATATATATATATATATATATATATATATATATATATATATATATATATATATATATATATATATATATATATATATATATATATATGACTATAAATAAAATCATTATGATATGAACATGCTCAAACACTATTCATTATGTTCACATGAATCATCAAGTCTGTTTTTGTTTTCTTTAGTCTGTGAAAAGCATAGAAAGAAAAGAAAAGAAAAAGATACAAAGAAATAGAAGATAAATCAACTGATAAATAAAATAATTAAGGAAATGTTTATAGAGATAAAAATAATTTTTACTATCAATAAATAACAATAAATACTTTAATTAATTGAGCAAAGAAAAGATTAGAAAAAAATAAAAATAAATAAAATAAAAAAATAAAAATAAAATAAGCATTGAAATAAAAGAGAAAAAAATAAAAGAAAACAATGGATAATATAATATAAAAATAAACAAAGCTAAGAGTGAAAAAAAAATATTAAAAGAAAAAAAGAAAACCATTAATAAGAAATATTAGAAAAGAAAAAAGTAAAATGTCTTTTTCTAAATAAGGTGATTTTTCTTTATTTTCGACCGAAAAGAAACGATCGAGGGATTCACCTTCCTACAAAAACTAAATCCCATATATATATATATATATATATATATATATATATATATATATATATATATATATATATATATATATATATATATATATATATATATATATATATATATATATATATATATATATATATATATATATATATATATATATATATATATATATATATATATATATATATATATATATATATATATATATATATATATATATATATATATATATATATATATATATATATATATATATATATATATATATATATATATATATATATATATATATATATATGAGTAGTAGTGAAATATATTTGTTAATCGAAATATCGATCTAATATTTAAGATTGTAACAAATTTTACAAAACATTACAAATATCACAGACAAATCGCAGAAATTTTTTCCTGAAAATGCTATTCAGATGATACATTAAAAAACAGACAAACCTTTGTCGTGATATATATATATATATATATATATATATATATATATATATATATATATATATATATATATATATATATATATATATATATATATATATATATATATATATATATATATTTAATTTATTATTATTATAGTTTTATATGTATATATATATATATATATATATATATATATATATATATATATATATATATATATATATATATATATATATATATATATATATATATATATATATATATATATATATATATATATATATATATTATACTTGTTTAAACTGAAAATTTGGAATGACTGATAAGAAATGCGAGGGCAAACTCTTATTTTTGGATATAAATGAACTTTTTAAGAAAATTTTGTTTCAAATTATTCTAAGATTCAATAGATTTTGTCTTTCTTGAATATATACTCGTATATATATATCAGTGTAAAACCAGCAAGAATTATAATGATAATGATAAATATAATAATAATAATAATAATAATAATAATAATAATAATAATAATAATAATAAATAATAATAATAATAATAATAATAATTATAATAATAATATTAATAAATAATTAATAATAATAATAATAATAATAATAATAATAATAATAATAATAATAATAATAATAATAATAATAATAATAATAATAATAATAATAATAATAATAATAATAATGACAAAAAATAATAATAATAATAATAATAATAATAATAATAATAATAATAATAATAATAATAATAATAATAATAATAATTAATAATAATAATAATAATGATAATAACAATAATTATGATAATAATAATAATAATAATAATAATATTATAATAATAATAATAATAATAATAATAATAATAATATTGATAATAATATATCATATATAATAATAATAATAATAATAATAATAATAATAATAATAATAATAATAATAATAATAATAATAATAATAATAATAAAAATTGATAATCGTTATAATAATAAACTAATTATAATAATAATTATGATAATAATAATAATAATAATAATAATAATAATAATAATAATAATAATAATAATACATTAATAATCATAAAAAATAATAATATTTAAACATACACACATACGTAGATTCATATACAGTATACATGCAAATCTTTTTATCCTCTGCAACAGGTTACAAAATGATTACGTTTTGCTTTTTCTATTCCCATGAAAGGGGAGATCAAATAGTCAGACGGATCCATTAAGACCCTCACTGAAATCAAATAGTCAGACGGACTCTTTAAGACCCTCATTAAGATCAAATTGGCAGAAGAAACCCATAAGACCCACTTTGAGATCATATGGCTAGACGGACCCTTTAAGACTCTTAATGAGATCAATTGGTCATGCAACCCTTTAAAACCCTCATTGAATTCAAATGGTCAGACGGACCCTTTAAGATTCTCATTGAGATCAAATGGTCAGACAGACAGTTTAAGACCCTCACTGAGATCAAAATGTCAGATGGTCCCTTTAAGACCCTAATTGATATCAAATGGTCAGACGGACCCTTTAAGACCATAATTGAGATCAAATGATCAGACGGACCCTTTAAGACCCTCAATAGGACCAAATAGTAAGACGAACCCTTTAAGACTCTAATTGTTGTGATTCACCAATTTCGAAACAACTTTTCCTTAAAGTTTTTATTTGTCTCTAATTGAAGATAATTCATGTTTTATTCATTGATTAACTCTCAAATTCTCTGAAATGCAAATGCAGTTCTGCAGAAAACATTTCATTACATAGAAAATCTTCCATCGGAGCACAGATCTTCATTCTTTTTATTCTTCTTTTTTTTTTTTAGAAAACATTTTTTTTTTTTTTAACCAAATGTTAAAGTCAATTTGTCATTCTAATTCTTTTAAAGATCTTTACACGCTTCTATTTTCCGTTCCTTTCTTTTATTCCAATTTTAATCGCTGATAATCAAGAACTCATTCGTCTCCATTTCCATGAAATCAAGTTTAGCTAATACCTACTGACTTTAATTTCTCACTCTCTTTCATATATATATATATATATATATATATATATATATATATATATATATATATATATATATATATATATATATATATATATATATATATATATATATATAACCTTTCCCACAATCGTGGGGTGGTGTCTACCGCAGGCCACATCTATTCAAACACACCCCTTCACCAATTTTTTCCATTCATTTCTATCCTCTGTCATTTCTATACCATTTCAACCCTTTATCCCTTAACGACTCCTTGACGCTACTCATCCAACCTCCCATCGGTCTCTCTCTATCTCTCACAGAGATAGATCAAAAGGTAAGACAAACCCTTCGGGCCTCTGTGGAACACATTGAAAAGGCGACTGCGACGGCTACAATACCAGTCACTCAGCCTTAATTAACGACCTGCAACAAACGGTTGTACGCCTATGGGAGGAACTGCCAAAGGAAACAATCCAGGACCTCACCTCCAGCAAGCGTCGATGGTGTTTAGCTGTCATAGGTGCAACGGGAGGCCACGCAAGGTACTTCCGGCCAGGGACAAGTTGCATACGCATACACCTTGCAGGTTTGCACCGCACCCTACTTATGTCACGGACACCCAGGGTCCTGAGAGTTCCCACCGTGGGGCATCACATTATCTCTATTATGTTATTACCCATTTTGTATGTCTCAGTATCCTTCTATTAAAGTTTATTCCAGTGGTGCGTTAATTTTGATATTTAGCATAGATATATATATATATATATATATATATATATATATATATATATATATATATATATATATATATATATATATATATATATATATATATATATATATATATATATATATATATATATATAAATTAGTTTAAAAGCAACTAATACCAATAACCCTATCACAAAAGGTTAAAAAAAACGTTGATTTATAGAAAAGTAAAATGCTTCATTATTCAATGCATTTATTTTCATGTTTTGAACGTTTTGCACTTTATGTTAATTCAAGTCATAGTGATCATCATCGAAATCTTTGAAGGAAACTTTTAATTCTGTAAAGTTTCTAAAATGCCTCTTATAAACCAATAAATAACATCGCAAACATTATGTTGCAACATTGAT
>SEYY01002038.1:57500-60000 GCA_009176605.1 Armadillidium nasatum | reverse complement strand
ATATATATATTTTGCTTTATCAAACTGGAAGGAAAAATTGATTCATCATTAATTTATTTCCTATTTTTTATTTTTACTATTATTTTAATTTTTTTTATTTATTTTTTTCCTTTTTGTAAATATGTATATGCCGGAAAGACATGTTCGGTGTTTCAATTTTTGAATAAGAAAATTTATGAATGAATTTAACGTTGTTATTAACATAATTAATTAAAATAGAAAATTAAACTTCTTGAAATTGCGTGTAACGTTACGCTCGTAAAATAATAAGAAAATAGTTATTCTTTTTGCTAAGAGAAGAAAAAATGAAATTTATTTTATTGCACTGACAAAAAAGTTTCACAATTTTAGTTCTGAGAGAGTTTGCTCAAATTTAAATAAAATTTTTGTTCCTTTTTTTGTTTCTTTATTCAGTTTTGTAGCCATTTAACACTTCTATTATTTGACTTTCATTAAATCCTTATCTTCTCATTATTGTTTGTATTTCCGCATTCATTTATTTATTTCTAATCTCTCTCTCTCTCTCTCTCTCTCTCTCTCTCTCTCTCTCTCTCTCTCTCTCTATATATATATATATATATATATATATATATATATATATATATATATATATATATATATATATATATATATATATATATATATATATATATATATATATATATATATATATATATATATATATATATATATATATATATATATATATATATATATATATATATATATATATATATATATATATATATATATATATATATATATATATATCATATATATATATATATATATATATATATATATATATATATATATATATATATATATATATATATATATATATATATATATATATATATATATATATATATATATATATATATATATATATATATATATATATATATATATATATATATATATATATATATATATATATATATATATATATATATATATATATATATATATATATATATATATATTATATATATATATATATATATATATATATATATATATATATATATATATATATATATATATATATATATATATATATATATATATATATATATATATATATATATATATATATATATATATATATATATATATATATATATATATATATATATATATATATTCTAAAACTAAAAATAACCCTTACTACTCTACTATGGCCCTTAATGAGGAGATAAATCTATAAGTTTAGGTAGTTCCCAGTCCCAGGAAGCTGAGTAAAGAAAACATCTTCTTCAGGCTATTTCTGCTGTCCCTGGGAACTGAGTAATGAAATCATCTTCTATAACAGGCTATTTCAGGATGGGTCCAGTGAAACTCAAAATTTTTCGGAATAGATCTCATGATGTGCTACAGTACTAATTTCCGTGATCCTATCTCATATATTATTGCTACTACAATGGATACTGCATCTTCTGAGCTCTCACGTCGCATACCTCCTCCATTGAGAAGGGCTCTCTA
Source organism: Armadillidium nasatum (assembly GCA_009176605.1). Taxonomy (NCBI): domain Eukaryota; kingdom Metazoa; phylum Arthropoda; class Malacostraca; order Isopoda; family Armadillidiidae; genus Armadillidium; species Armadillidium nasatum. The sequence goes on along the minus strand of SEYY01002038.1, from coordinate 58,515 downwards.
CTCGGCACAGCCTTCCACACATCTATGACATTTTCTTCGAAAACACAACTTAAACCTTCCTCTGTCCTTAATATTCTCTGTGTTTCATTTTCTCGTGATCTTTCTTGGAAAGATCACCTTACTTCTCTTTCTGAACAAGCTTCTAAGAGGTTGGGTGTTCAAAGACGCCTTCGTAATTTCTTCACGCCACTCCAGCTGCTATCTCTTGAATAGAATACGCCTCACAAATCTGGAGTGGTTCCACTCAAATAGTTCTAGAAAAGGTGTAGTCTAGGGGTTTTCGTCTTATCAACTTTTCTGCTTTCACAATTCTTTCAAATCTGTTTTTGCCCGTCGAATTGTTGCATCACTCTCACTCTATAGTATCACTATTACAATGGAGGCTGCTCTTCTGAACCTTCCCGTTGCATACCTCTTCCATTGAGAAGGGCTCGTGCGACACGCTTTTCCAACTCTCTGACCCAATACTCAATCGCTATGGTCAATCTTGCATGTTTTCAACTGGTAAAGTCTGGAACCCACTCCCTCTACCTGTTTTGCCAACTTCCTTAGACTTGCATACCATCAAACGCCGTGTATCGAGCCATGTCAGCTTTTAATTCCCAGATTTCCGATGTTTCCTCAACTCTGGTGGAAATTAGTAGGCCTGTGGCCATTGCCCTCCAGAGGATATATATATATATATATATATATATATATATATATATATATATATATATATATATATATATTATATATATATATATTTCTAAGAGGTTGGATTTTCTGTAGCCCCTTCGTAATTTCTTCTCGCCACCCCAGTTTCATGCTCTCGATAGGGATGCCCTGTATGGAGTACGCCTCACACATCTATAGTGGTTCCACTCATACAGTTTTCCTTCAAAAGGTAGATTCTAGAGCTTTTCGTCTCATGAGCTCTTACTCTCCCACTAACTTTTTCCAGTCTCATTCTGCCGGTTGAATTATTGAAACATTCTTTCTCTATACTATCATCATTACAACGAACACTACTCTT
>SEYY01002038.1:32500-52500 GCA_009176605.1 Armadillidium nasatum | reverse complement strand
TTTGGAGAAAAAAAAAGAAAATTAATTGTAGTAAAGCTCTAAAAGCAATTCAAGTTTTCTTAATTCCTTTAACTTTAAAAGCTATTTTCTTAAACTTTGAATTTTCTCTGTATTTTATTTTTTATTTTAAAAAAAAAATATTCAATGAAAAATCTGAATTTAATGACGTAGTCATTAAGAAAAAACAAGAAATCTATTTACGTATGACGTCATCAAAGAGAAGTGAACTATATAATGACGTATTTATAATGAAAAGAGAACAGGTTCAACTCCTACAAAATATTAAAAAGAAACTTATAATATCAACTTCCATTCAGAGTTGAACGTTAAAATCCTATTAGAAACTATTAAACTTAAAAATAAATTTTTAATGATTGAAAACACTCCAATTCGCATTCTATTTTGAAAGGTAAAAAAAAATTTGAAGGAAAATTTGTTACATTAATAAAGAATAAGTTGAAATTAATCATTCTTTGTAAAGCTGTTTTGGCGTTTTTACAATAAGTTTTAATTAACTGTTTTAAATCTTTAATTAGAGAAGGATTTTCTGCTGGTAGAAGAAGAGTTGTGGAGGAGAAGTTCAAATTCTAAGTAACTGATTTCGGAATCAGTTATCAGCTTCCTTACGGAAGGGGGGAGGTTAAACCCTCCAGGAGAATGATAAAATTAATTAAAAAAAATTCTATCAGAAAGATTAAAGTTATTTCGTTATCTGGTCAGCAAACGACTACAGAATTAATTATCTTTTCTAAGTGTTATCAAGATTTTGAGCTCATCACTAAGAATAATTTAGTTTATTTAGAACAAAAAAAAAACTTTTAGCATAATTAAGTAATTACTCAGAGTTTATAATATTTTCATTTTAAATTTGTTCTCATTTCTGCCATCTCTAAAAAGGAAGTCTTTTCATGCTTCGTGTGCAGTTAAATTTTTTACATTTTTTTTTTTTTTTTTTATATATATATTATATATATATTATATATATATATATTATATTTATATATATATATAATATATATATATATATATATATATATATATATATATTATTCTATAGCGCTAATTAAGTTCGCACTTATATATGTATTTAAATGTTATTATTCCCTAAAGATCACTTATTTAAAACACAGTTCTTAAAATTAACTTTATTTTTGTATTATATATTCTTCGATGTTATTTAATATTATATCAGACTTATCCTAGCTTTCGTGGCCTGTATCAGTCCACCTCTTTCAGGGTCTGTCTGAGAGTAATATGTTGATTAATTTTTAGTTCAAATCCTTGCTTCCGAATTAGTTGGTTTGTCCTAATCGTTCTCGTGTCCATTCAGTGAGAGTGTGCTTTATACTGTCACACGATGCGGATTGTTTTAAGTATTCGTTCATGATGTTATCAATTTTATAGTATCCGCTGTCTCTATTGAAGTTGTTACTGTTTTTTATTGCATATGATTCGTAGAACTTTCTGTATTTGTGATCTTTTATATATTTCAATGTTTTAAATCTGTCAATTTTTATCATATGTCCCTCCTTTTCTAGATGAGCTATCAATGGTGAGGACTGGTTAAATGTGCGCAAGTCATATAAGTGTTGATATCTGCGTCTATTGATGTCGCCAGTCTCTCCGATATATACTTCGTTGCACATATTGCAAGGGATGCCATAGATTCCTGATTTCTGATTATTGTTTAATTTTGGTACGAGTATTTTATTTAAGGTGTTATTATACTTAGTTACAGTATTGATATTTTCGAATTTTTTGTTTATATCAGAATTTAGTATTAAAGTTTCGTTGTATTTTATAAATTTATCTTTGTGTTTGATTTATTGTCCTTGTTTTTAAATATTTTTTTAGCTTTGTTAATACTACTGTAAATGGTGTTTAAAGGGTAAGCTAGTTTTTTGAAAGTGTCGGTAATAGTTTTAATTTCTATGTTTAGGTTTTGCAGACTGCAGATGCGAAGTGCTCTTAAGGTTAAAGTAATTATGACGCCTTTTTTAATGTTGATATTATGATTGGAGTACCAATGAATGTATTTTGGGTTATGTGTTGGTTTTTTGTATATTGCAAAGTTTATGTTAGTGGGTGTTTGCCAATTTATTAATATATCTAAATATGGTAATGTATTATTGCTTGAATGTTCTATGGTGAATTTGATGGTTGGAAATATGCTATTTATATAATTATGAAATTTTTCTATGTTCAAGGTTTTTGGATGGATAAATAGAACGTCGTCTACGTAACGTAGCCACGTACAATTTTTGTATTCGTGATATTTGAAAATATATTGTAGTTCTATAAGTTCAAGGAAGATGCAACTTATTATAGGGGAAAGTGGAGACCCAATGCTAAGTCCTGATTTTTGTGAATAATATTGCTCATTGAAAGAGAAGTGTGAATGTTCTGTTACTAAATTGATTAGTAATTTAATAGATGTGTAGGGTATATCGAACGTGACTTGATGTGTGTATTGACATAATTTTCCAATAAAGATAATGTTTCTTCGACTGGTACGTTTGTAAAAAGTGATACCACATCGAAACTCAGCATATTGTAATTTGTCATATTGGTGTTTTCTATTTTGTTTTTTAATTGTTGGGAGTTTTTTACGTGTGAAGTTGAGATTTGTCCCAATAAGGTCTCCACTCTCACCTATAATAAGTTGCATCTTCCTTGAACTTATAGAACTACAATATATTTTCAAATATCACGAATACAAAAATTGTACGTGGCTACGTTACGTAGACGACGTTCTATTTATCCATCCAAAAACCTTGAACATAGAAAAATTTCATAATTATATAAATAGCATATTTCCAACCATCAAATTCACCATAGAACATTCAAGCAATAATACATTACCATATTTAGATATATTAATAAATTGGCAAACACCCACTAACATAAACTTTGCAATATACAAAAAACCAACACATAACCCAAAATACATTCATTGGTACTCCAATCATAATATCAACATTAAAAAAGGCGTCGTAATTACTTTAACCTTAAGAGCACTTCGCATCTGCAGTCTGCAAAACCTAAACATAGAAATTAAAACTATTACCGACACTTTCAAAAAATTAGCTTACCCTTTAAACACCATTTACAGTAGTATTAACAAAGCTAAAAAAATATTTAAAAACAAGGACAATAAATCAAACACAAAGATAAATTTATAAAATACAACGAAACTTTAATACTAAATTCTGATATAAACAAAAAATTCGAAAATATCAATACAGTAACTAAATATAATAACACCTTAAATAAAATGCTCGTACCAAAATTAAACAATAATCAGAAATCAGGAATCTATGGCATCCCTTGCAATATGTGCAACGAAGTATATATCGGAGAGACTGGCGACATCAATAGACGCAGATATCAACACTTATATGACTTGCGCACATTTAACCAGTCCTCACCATTGATAGCTCATCTAGAAAAGGAGGGACATATGATAAAAATTGACAGATTTAAAACATTGAAATATATAAAGGATCACAAATATAGAAAGTTCTACGAATCATATGGCAATATAAAACAGTAACAACTTCAATAGAAACAGTGGATACTATAAAATTGATAACATCACGAACGAATACTTAAAACAATCCGCATCGTGTGACAGTATAAAGCACACTCTCACTGAATGGACACGAGAACGATTAGGACCAACCAACTAATTCGGAAGCAAGGATTTGAACTAAAAATTAATCAACATATTACTCTCAGACAGACCCTGAAAGAGGTGGACTGATACAGGCCACGAAAGCTAGGATAAGTCTGATATAATATTAAATAACATCGAAGAATATATAATACAAAAATAAAAATTTTAAGAAACTGTGTTTTAAATAAGTGAAAAAAAAAAAATATAAATATAATATAATATAATATAATATATATATATATATTATATATATATTATATATATATATATATATATATATATATATATATATATATATATATATATATATATATATATATATATATATTTTTTTTTTTTTTTTTTTTTTTTTTTTTCAAGAACTTAATAAATAAATTTTTTTCCTTTTGCATTTGTGTGCTAAGTTTTAAATTTTTTTTTATTTTTTATTTTGTATTTTTGTCTTTTTTTTTTTGTATTTTTGGATTTATTGTTTTCAAGACTTTTAAATTAAAGATAAATTATCTTTCGAATTCAAGTCAAAGTCTCTCCAATTTGTTTCATAAGAAGATTAATAAGTAAGTTAGAATATATTTTTTTTTATTTGTTTAAAAATAAAGTTTCTTTTTAATTTTATGAGAAAGTCTCTCTGTTAAATTTAAGGTTAAAGTCTCTCTTTAATTTCAGGATAATGACTCTATTTAATTCTAAATTACTGTTTGTAATTTTAAACTAAAGTATCTCTTTTTTTAATTTTAAAATGTTTCATTTAAATTTAATTTCAAAATCTCAAATAGATTTCCTTATAAGGTCTCGCTTTAATTTAATTGCTTGTAACTTTAGGTTAAATTATCTCTTTTTATAATTTAAAAAGGTTTCTTTTTAATTTCAATTGAAAAGTCTCTCAACATTAAATTTCAAGGATCTCCCATAATTTCAGGTGAGAATCTTTCAGGTTAAATTTCAAGAGAAACTTTTTCTTTAATTTCAAGTAAAAACTTCTCCATCTCTCTTACATAATTTATCAATATTTTTTCGTGCTTTTTCTTCTTTTGTATTTCTTAGTCTGGGATCTTTTCTTAATTAAACTCACTTTCTTTCCAGATTCTCTCTATCTTTTTTTAATCTACTTTCCTCTATTTGTACACATATTCGCATGCCACCATTCTCACACTTGTAATATATATATATATATATATATATATATATATATATATATATATATATATATATATATATATATATAATATATAATATATATATATATATATATAAAGAGAGAGAGAGAGAGAGGGAGAAAAAGAGAAATAAATACATAGATAGATAGATAGATAGATAGATAGATAGATATATATAGGTAGAAAGATAGATAAATAGAAAAAATGATGTTAAAATATATATACATATATATATATATATATATATATATATATATATATATATATATATATATATATATATATATATATATATATATATATATATATATATATCTGTAGATAGGTAGACAAGTTGACTGTGTGTTGGCCTCCCTTACTCATCCTTCACACTGAATTAAGCATAGAAGAGGAGCGAGTGTTACTTTCTCGAAAGTAATTGAGAAAGCTTGGCAAGCTGAACGCTGTCATAAATAAGATATAAAACTATTTAGAAGTTTCTCATTAATTAAGAAAAAAGAGAGAGTAAACGTTAAAGTTTTTAACTTATTTTTTTATTCATTTTTATTTCCTGCTCATAAAATAATTTAAAACGCAACATTTACAAACATGCTTCTTATCAGATTGGAGACGCTAAAAGCATTTACCATATATATATATATATATATATATATATATATATATATATATATATATATATATATATATATATATATATATATATATATATATATATATATATATATATATATATATATATATATATATATATATATATATATATATATATATATATATATATATATATATATATATATATATATATATATATATATTATATATATATATATATATATATATATATATATATATATATATATATATATATATATATATATATATATATATATATATATATATATATATATATATATATATATATATATATACTTTAGGGTTCTACATTTTGGGCGCTACTTAATATTTGATTTTTGAAGTTTGAATTTTGATAAGCGCATGGCTTTATTTTACTCTCAGACATATAATAATATAATGTGTGCAAAATTTTAGCTTGACTAAACAATATTAAGACGTGCCGCTTTTTGTTCCAAATTGGTGAAACGCGCATAAAAAAGCTTTTTAGAAATTTTTATTTGCTATTTTTGAACGTCATTTCGAAAGTTATTTATCGAAATGTTTGCGGAGCAAATCTGTTTTTCGGTATTTTCTTCTACATGAACAACCTAAGAAAATTATTCTTAATTAATTTAGTAATTAAATTACATTTTAAAATTTTTCATAGATATTATCAAAACTATATTATAAGAAAGAAATTAAAAGTTTACTTTTAATTAATAGAAATTATTTTTGATTCTTTATATTCTTTCATGAAAACTTTATTCCTCTTTTGGCTGAATTGTTTCAATTTCTTTAATATGTTATTACCATTTTGGTTCTCTTCTAAATCTTTCCTTCCTTTTTGACGTATTGTTAATAATTCTTTTAAAATATTGAATCTTGTAAACAAACTTGAATATATAAGAAAGAGTTTTATTTTGATTTAGTTATTTTTATTTTTCAGAAATTTAGCAATATAATATTTTCCTAAAATAAATTTCTTCGAAATGTTTTTGTAAATATAATCATATTCTTCATTCTCAGATGAAATAATTTTTGCAGCCATTTTCGTTCTAATTTCCTCGCAATTTTTTTCGTTGAATAAATCAATCTTGCCATTCTTCATTAAGATAATAGAAATTCATTAATATATTTGGAAAGGGCAATATCAGATCTCACTTTATTAGTATTTCTGTACTCGCCAAGAATCCTGAAAAATCGAACGTCCTTGTCGGCCTTGAACAGCATTTCAACATTTGGTGTGCAGAGTTTGTTTGGTGTGTATTTGCTGGTTGTTAGTTTGTAGTATAAAATCTCACATGCAGGAAAATTAACCGACCAAAAAAAAAAAAAAAAAAAAAATCCAATTAATACATCAAATTTTTCCTTTTCTGTTTTTATAGCTTAAATTTGTATTTATTTTTTTTCTCCAATTTTTCGTCTGTTCATCTCTTCGCATCTTTCGCAGGTCATTTATGGCATAAAAGTCATATTCTTCCAATTCCTCTTCTTTCTTTCTCTCGCTCTCTCTTTCTTTCTCTCGCTTTCTCTTTCATCCTCTCTATCCAATTTCTGTTTCTCTCTTTCCCATTACGAGTATCAATGATTAATAACATCAATTCGTTGGTCTAATGTAAAACGCCGAGCGCCGCTCTTTATGATTAAAGAAAACGACTTAAAATTTCGTTTAAAAGAGGAAACATTAAATTTACATTTAAATAAAGGAAAAATGAAGTAAGGAAATCTTTCAAGAGAAATCATTAATCTATTTAGGAAGGGAAGGAATATGGCTTTTAGCCTTTCACAATTCACAACACATTTTAGTCACGTACTTCACGCTAACTCTATTTTTTTTTACTTCAAAATCATAAATATATATATATATATATATATATATATATATATATATATATATATATATATATATATATATATATATATATATATATATATATATATATATATATATATATATATATATATAATATATATATATATATATATATATATATATATATATATATATATATATATATATATATATATATATATATATATATATATATATATATATATATATATATATATATATATATATATATATATATATATATATATATATATATATATATATATATATATATATATATATATATATATATATATATATATATATATATATATATATATATATATATATATATATATATATATATATATATATATATATATATATATATATATATATAATTTTTTTTTTTTTTTTTTTTTTTTTTTTTTTTTTTTTTTTTATTTTTTTTTTTTTTGTAAGAATTAAAAAAAAAAAAAAAAAAAAAAAAAACCGTCGTCGTTACGCGCTATTTTAACAAACTCTGAACATCATTTTCATTTCTTCAGTACTAAAATTAAACTTTTTTGACAAGAGTTCATTTATGCCAACGTCTTGTCATCGGTGCCACTTATTGCCAACTTTTTTTTTCATCATTATTACTATTTTTTTTATTTGCCAATTTTTATTATGTGGTTAGGCTTATTATTTTCTATCCTTCCTTATTCTAAAAAACTATATATATATATATATATATATATATATATATATATATATATATATATATATATATATATATATATATATATATATATATATATATATATATATATATATATATATATATATATATATATATATATATATATATATATATATATATATATATATATATATATATATATATATTAGTAGTGGTGTTCCTCAAGGTTCTCTCTTATCACTAACATTTTTTCTATTTTTCATTAATGGCCTATCCACTCCTATGCCGATAACTCCACTCTTCATTACTCTTTCAATATGAAAGACGCCCCAACAGCAGTTAATAGACGCAAAGAGAGTGCCTTGGAGCAACTAGCCTCTATCTTTCTCGTATTTCCATTTGGAGAAGAGAAAACAGTCGTTTTCAATGCTTAAAAACTAAGTTCTTCCATCTCTCCACAACCTGCCACACAACTTTGACATTTTCTTCAAAACTACAACTCAAACCTTCACCTGTCCTTAATATTCTCGGTGTTTCTACACAGTCTTATTCTTCCTCTGTTCAACTCCCTAACACAAAGGTAAACGTTATGGTCACTCTTACATGAACTCATCTGGTTCATTTTGGAATACATTCCCTTTATCTATTTTCCCAACTTCCTTTGACTTAAACACCTTCAAACGCCGTGTATCGGGACATATTAGCCTTTAACTTGACCAGATTTCCGATGTTTCCCCAACTCTGATGAAAATTAGTATGCCTGTTGCCTCTGCCCTCCAGAGGTTAAATATATATATATATATATATATATATATATATATATATATATATATATATATATATATATATATATATATATATATATATTTATATGTGTATGTGTGTGTGTGGCCGGGACAGGGGTTTGTAATGTTGCCTTGGCTGTGGCTGTTTTAATCTGTTAACGGATGTTGTAGTTGGAGAAATGGATATGGATATTAAGAGTGTTAGGTTGAGAAGTGGAGAGGGTGAAGGGGAGGTAAATGCCGTGCTGTTTGCAGATGATTCGACATTGACGTCAGAGTCTGGGGAAAAGTTGAGAATGTTGGTGAGGGAATTTATGGGATGAGGTGGTGAGAGGGTAGTAATGAGGTGTGTAGAGGTAGGAGGAGAGAGATTTAAGAAGATGGAAGAGTTCAAATATCTAGGAATGTTGGAAAAGGAAGAATAGAAAAGGATAAAAAGAATAGAGAGATGTAGGAAAGGAAATTGATGGGAGGATTAAAGGAAATATTTAAGAAGGGAAAGATATAAAATGAAATTAAGATACAAATGTTTGAGTGTATGTGCTTCCCATCTGTAATGAATGGGTGTGAAACAAGGATGATGAATGCTTAGGTGAGAAAAAGATTGAATGTGGTTGAGATGAATGGATTGTGAGCGACTTGTAGTTTGAGCAGTGTAGATAGGATTAGAAACGAAAGAATAAAGAAGGAGTGGATGGAGGAGGGCTATAGTGGACAGAGCAGGGGAGGCTGTATTAAGTTGGTTTGAACATGTGTGTAGGATGAATGAGGACAGGATGTTGGGTAGAGTACTTAGAATCGAAGTGGAGGGAGGAAGGGAGAAAGGAAGGACAATGTGGAGATGGATGGAAGGAATGTGGGAGATTTTTGGGGGGTGGAGGGATTTGAGCTTAGACGAGGGAAGGAGAGTTGCTCAGTACAGAGTTAGATAGGGGCCGGTAGTGAGGGGGGTGAGATTTAGGGTGTATGTGTACGTGTATGTATGATGAAACTGTGAAGGGCATCACCCCACAAGAGTAGGAAAAGTGAAAAGATATATATATATATATATATATATATATATATATATATATATATATATATATATATATATATATATATATATATATATATATATATATATATATATATATATATATATATATATATATATATATATATATATATATATATATATATATATATATATATATATATTTATTTAATTTTTTTAATATAATATTTTTTTTTATTTTTTTTATATTTTTATTATTTTTTTATATTTATAATATATTATATTCATTTTTTTTTCTAGTATATATATATATATAATATATATATATATATATATATATATATATATATATATATATATATATATATAATATATATATATATATATATATATATATATATATATATATATATATATATATATATATATATATATATATATATATATATATATATATACCTTTTTCGATTTCCAATTTTTACCTTTTTTTTATTGCTTGTAATTTAACTTAGTATTGGCAATAGTTAAAAAACTTTAGGAATTATTATTTGTAGACTATTGTATTTAAATCCTTCAAACTTTCCTTTTTATTCCTTTTTTAACGAAAAGAGAATAAAATTTCTTTTCACAGATTCATTTTAATATATTTCTAATTCTGATGATAACTGATAAAATGGATTAGATGTTAAGAAAAGAAATTGATTAATCTTTATTCCATTCCTTTTAAAGTATAAAGATTTGACTAATTGCATAGCTTTATTTAAGTTATGCATCTTATCATTAATTTAACTTTTATTATAAATTGGTAATTCAAATTACAATTATTCAACGTACACCACAATGACTGGTTGGGTTTCGGTCATTCTGATACAGGAGGGAAGGAGGCAAAATCATTCAGTATTATGAAACTGTTGATTTTTTTTTTTAAAGAAACCTTCACGTATTCAAGATCTCCCTCACTTATGCTTCACCATCACTCCTCGATTTAAACACAAAATTTCCCCTCCTATTTGTGACTCTGAACACAACCATGTATCATTTAGCTATATTGGTTTCTCTTCATTAGATCCACCATGCACTTACTGTACTCTTTTGCAATTTAATTGGGCTAATTGTGATGCATTGCGTCGCTTCTTTGCTAACTACCTTTGGAAGGACAAATAAACTGTCTCCTACTTCCAAACTCCATTAACCCTCTATCTCTGCACCATGACGATGGCGTACTATCTTTTTTTTATAGATACCAAAACGGGAGGTGCTCAAGGGGGATGACCTCTCGCATTTCCTCACCATTGCGTCACCCTCGTCGCACAAGTAGAGCCCTACTTTCACAAATTTTGGGTGAATATTGAAATTTTAGGTTTGTTCTGTGGAACTCACAGCCATCATCTGTTTTTTCCTGCTGTATTTAATCTTATTCTCTTTAAGGCCTTCGTCTGCGCTCACCTGAGAGATATAGGTCAGCCGTGTGTTTGGGTGGATTTTCTTTTATTTTATATTTCTGCCCCCCTTCTTGAAGAGGGCCCTGCCGTGAGTGGTCGTTATCAGTAACGAGTAAAAAAATTAAAAAAATGCTTATATATATATATATATATATATATATATATATATATATATATATATATATATATATATATATATATATATATATATATATATATATATATATATATATATATATATATATATATATATATATATATTATATTTTCGTTTATGTCATTAAAATGAGCAGTTGCTAAGTATAAAGAATTTGGGTTGTCAATCACGCAAGTTACGCTATTCAGGAAACCAATTTGAAATCTATTCTTGTCATATTTTTAGATTACTTTAAAATGGCGGCATTTGGCAACTGATCGAATTTTTTTCTTTTAAATTATAGAAAATTCTTGTCAAGAAATTTTGACAGCTTAATATTATTTCTTAATTGTTCTCTCTCTCTCTCTCTCTCTCTCTCTCTCTCTCTCTCTCTCTCTCTCTCTCTCTCTCTCTCTCTCTCTCTCTCTCTCTCTCTCTCTCTCTCTCTCTCTCTCTCTCTCTCTCTCTCTCTCTCTCTCACATTTGCAATCCTCTTAATTTCGTTATTAATTTTATCACTTGATTTATCTCTCTTTCCCTTCCTGTCCCTTTCTTATTGTTCTTTTTTTCCAGTTTATAATTAAAAAGATTCCCTAATCGTTGGTGATCGTTTCGCAAATTCGTTTGACATTTATTTTATTATTTTATTAATCATTTTGTATCAATCTTTTCTAAGTTTTATTTTCTTATTTTACCCTCATTAAATGTGAATTTCTTGAAAATTATATTAACGTCTTATATTCATTATATTCGTCTTTTGTAATCTTCTGATCTTTTTCTGTATAGCTTCTCTCATTCTCTTTATTTCTGTTATCCGTCTTTATATTAATTTTTATAAATTTATTTATTTCTTTTCCAAGTTGAATTAATTTTCCTTCTTTGGAAAAAAAAAATTCCCGAAAATTTCAGTACAATTTTCCTTTCTTTTCCTTTCTACCTTCATTATCCATCATTACTAATTTCCTTTTCTATTCTCTTTTCATTTCTATTTTTCCTCTTTCACTTTTGTATTTAAGAGATAAATCTGAGTTTGAAGCCTTAAATCACTGCGCTCAATACCCTCATTAAGTCGAAGCGTAATGCAATCTAAATGTTCTTACAGTCGTACATTAAAGAACAAAGTAAGCAAATAAAATTGATGTGGTCAGTATTACATTATTTTAAAGGGATGAATGAGAACATGAAATATTTGATCACTTATCCCAACAAATAAATTGGAATAACAGTAGAAGACAATGGATGATAATCATTACAACGCTGTCGTCGTTGTCGTCGTCGTTGTTGTTGTCTTTTGCTGTTATCGCTGTTGTTACGTTGTTGCTGTTGAGTGTATTTTTACTTATATTGTTTTTTTTTTCTGCTGTTTCTGCTATTGCTGCTGTTGATGTTTTTGTTTTGTTGTTGATGTTGCTGACGTTGTTGCTAATGTTGTTACTTTTGTTGTTGTCATTGATGTTGTTGATGTTGCTTTTCATCTTCATTCTCATATTCCATTTTGTTATTTTAATTTTAAATATGAAGAAGCCTTTTATTATTATTATTATTATTATTATTATTATTATTATTATTATTATTATTATTATTATTATTATTATTATTATTATTATTATTATTATTATTATTATTATTATTATTATTATTATTATTATTATTATTATTATTATTATTATTATTATTATTATTACATATCCAATAACATAAACTCTACCTTTTGGGAGAGTATGCAATTATTTTCAGGTTTCTCAGTCAATATGATAACAACATTTACTAATATTAGAATTAAGAATGTTGAGTTGAATTGGTGTTTGTTTGCGTCTGGATCTTCTTTCTCTAATAATGGAAATAGAAAGAAGGAGAACAAGAGTTCATTTGCATTCAAATTGTTAACGCTGCTTCTCTTTACAATAGCTTTACGCTTAATCGCCTTATATTCCTTACTTATTTCATCTCGTATATATATATATATATATATATATATATATATATATATATATATATATATATATATATATATATATATATATATATATATATATATATATATATATATATATATATATATATATATATATATATATATATATATATATATATATATATATATATATATATATATATATATATATATATATATATATATATATATATATATATATATATATATATATATATATATATATATATATATATATATATATATATATATATATATATATTAGTGATGGATCGGATGTCATATTTTCCAATTTGCGGATGCGGATGCGGATGCGGATGTTGAATTTTGGAAAGTGCGGATGCGGATGCGGATGCGGATGTTGAATTTTCGAAAGTGCGGATGCGGATGCGAATGCGGATTTGAATTTTCGAAAGTGCGGATGCGGATGCGGATGCGGATGTTGAATTTTCGAAAATGCGGATGCGGATGCGGATGCGGATGTTAATTTTGATGAGGATGCGGATGCGGATGCGGATGTTAATTTTGATGAGGATGCGGATGCGGATGCGGATGCGGATTTAATTATATAATTATATAATATATATATATATATATATATATATATATATATATATATATATATATATATATATATATATATATATATATATATATATATATATATATATATATATATATATATATATCACTATCACCTTTCCCACTTTCGTGAGGTGGTGCCCGCCACAATTCCCTTACAAACATAACTATTCTTACCTTTCAACGCTTTCACCACCTCCCTCCATCTCTGTCTCCACAAATCTTCTACCCTCGTCTAAACTCAAATTCCTTCCATCAAAATCACTCTCACTCCATCCATCCATCTCCACTTCGGCCTTCCCCTCCCCCTACCCTTCCCCTATCCTACATCGGATCTACGTACCTTGCCAACCATTCTGTTCTCTTTCATTCTTCACATATGTCCAAACCATTTTAGCACATCCTCCTCCTCTCTATCAATTACACCCTTCTTCCATTTACACATCTCCCTTATTCTTTCATTTCTAATCCTATCAATCCTTCTCAATTTATATATCGCTCTCAAATCTTTCATCTCAAAGACATTGAAACTTTTTCTCGACCGAGCACTTATCGTCTATGTTTCACACACATACATACAATACAGAAGGTGAACACATACATTCAAACATTCTTATCTTTATTTCTTTCGAAATTTTTCCTTTCTTCCATACTTTTCTTAGGCCTCCCAATACTTTCATTCCTTCTACCACTCTGTTCTTTATTCCTTTTTCCGTCCCACCCTTACCTTCCACCCAACATTACTAGATATTTGAATTCATTCACCTCCTCAAGTTTCCATTCTCACACTTCTACAAACCAATTCCTCCCTCCACATTTCCTCATCCCCACCTCCAATCCTCATAACTTTAT
Organism: Armadillidium nasatum; assembly: GCA_009176605.1. Classification (NCBI taxonomy): domain Eukaryota; kingdom Metazoa; phylum Arthropoda; class Malacostraca; order Isopoda; family Armadillidiidae; genus Armadillidium; species Armadillidium nasatum. The sequence goes on along the minus strand of SEYY01002038.1, from coordinate 37,794 downwards.
TCTTCGCTGGATTGAATTTCAATCTCTTGTTTGCACATTTCCCTTCAAACTCTCTCACAAGTATTCTCATCTTTTCTCCAGATTCTGCCACCAACACATGCCGCATCATCTGCAAAAAGTAAAACATTCACTTCACATTCACCCTCCATATTTCTCAACGTAATACTCTTCCCTTCTCTCTCCATTTTTCTAAGTAAACCATTCATCAATAGATTAAATAACATGGAGATATTACAAACCCCTGTCTCAATCCCACTCCTATGCTAAACCAATCCGATAGTTCTCTCTTCACCCTCACTCTTGATCTACAATTCGCATATATATATATATATATATATATATATATATATATATATATATATATATATATATATATATATATATATATATATATATATATATATATATATATATATATATATATATATATATATATATATATATATATATTAGTGATGGATCGGATGTCATATTTTCTAATTTGCGGATGCGGATGCGGATGCGGATGTCGAATTTTGGAGAAGTGCGGATGCGGATGCGGATGCGGATTGAATTTTTGAAAGTGCGGATGCGGATGTTGAATTTTTGAAAGTGCGGATGCGGATGCGGATGTTGAATTTCCGAAAGTGCGGATGCGGATGCGGATGTGGATGTTGAATTTTCGAAAATGCGGATGCGGATGCGGATGCGGATGTTGATTTTTGTGCGGATGCTCCGCATCCTCGCATGCGGATGCGGATGCGGATGCGGATGCCATCACTAATATATATATATATATATATATGTGTGTGTGTGTGTGTGTGTGTGTGTGTGTGTGTGTATGTCTGTCTGTAAGTTCGTTGTATCTAATTTCATAATTATTGCCGTTTTATGCAAGCCTTTTTTTTTTTTTTTTTTTTTTTTTTTACTAAGCTGATAAGAATTCCGAAGAATCGTGTTGTTCCCAACTGACATAAAAGTAAAATTAAGACAAAGTCGTAGATTAATGAACTCTATAATTACTTTGGAATGTAATTTGAAAGTTTCGAAAGTACTTTAAGGAAAAATGAATTGTTCGTTTGTTTGTTTGTTTGTTTCTCATTACATCCTGTTTTTCTATTTTGAAAATGTGGAGCAGGGAAAAAGCACAGAAATAACATTTCCTAAAAACATTCATGTACCATCTTTTTGATGACTACATATTCAAATTGTTAATATACGAACTAAAAACATTTTCAAATAATGCAAGTTTCTTAAGAAATATATTGTGTAGACCCACAATATTACTTGGCATCTTCTCGGTGTTCAAAAAAACGTGTTCAATAATCAAGTTATATATCTCAGTTAGCATCTTTCCTCTTTTATTTTCAAGTTTTTCAGGGATCTGGGTAATTATATAGATATGCCGGAGGTTGAATTCTTCTACATAAATGATACGGATCGGTGCAGAAAACACTGCATGATAAAACAGTGTCGCAGCCATACATTACAATAACTCACCCCTGACTGGTAGGCTCAGTGCAGTAGCAATAGGATAACTTTTCGGCATATAGCTTATCGGTATCTTTTTTCAGCCGGTATGTTGAATTTACCGCTTAGTTTCATAATTCATAGGATGTTCATTTTTTTAAATTAAAAACAAAATTCAGTAGTTCATTAGGAAATAATGTAACTGTAAATTTCCAAGAAAGTTGTATAAAAATTGAAAAAGAAAATAAGCAAAAATAATTAACTCCTAAACTTCCTCGAACATCTAACAGCAATTACAAAATGAATCAAGATGAAAGCGACTAGAGAAAAAAAGTAATGGTACCTATATTTCATCCACCAATCAAACTTCTATTTGGTACTACATGTGTGGTATGTGAAGCTTTTATGCGATATGTCAATCCCAAAAGTTTTCATCAATTTTAATGTCCGCAACCGACTTCGTTCCTTCATGCTATTGAATTGTTAAGAATTAAAAAAAAAAAAAAAAAAAAATTGTTGACGAAGTAAGATAAAAAAATTTTTATTTTTTTTTAATTTAAAACTTTTTTACATAAATTTTATCATTTTTGAAGGATTAATGAAATAACAATTATGCTCAGAAAAGTTTTCTTCACTTTTAATATATATATATATATATATATATATATATATATATATATATATATATATATATATATATATATATATATATATATATATATATATATATATATATATATATATATATATATATATATATATATATATATATATATATATAAAGTATTAAGTGTGATAAGAGTTTCAATTTCATATGTATATTTTACAGATTTTCTATATTATTAATCTCTTATAATAATAATCTTTTATTTTTAATTCAGCACCTTTTAAATTAATAATTTAATTTTCTCCCTTTTCATCAAATTGTCACATTCTCAATGTTTAATTAACTATATTTAATTTATTTCACCATTTCTTCTTTCCAATTTCAATTTTAATTTCTCTTTCTCTCTACTTGTTGTTGTTGTTGCTGTTGTTCTTCTTCTTGACTTTATCTTAAAGTCTTCCTTTAGAGAGTGTTTATATTGCTCCATTGGAGAACTTTGAATCTGTTTTCTTCCTTCCGGACTCATCTTTCTCTCCGATTTCATAACTTACATTTCTGCTCATTAACTGAATCTTAATCTTTGGCGAAAATGATAGACTCATTAAGCCAGGATTAATGAAAATGATGAGAGTTTACTTTTAACTAAATTGTAAAGAGTACCTCATTATTAGCTTAATTGCTGTTTATGATTCCAGCGGTATTTAAACTCTGAAATTGTGATTAAATCCTCTTAAATATATATCTCTAAACATTGTGATTAGATAGCAAGTAAACATGTTAATAAATTTCCTTCATTATTAAAACTTTACACCTTCTCTCTTTGGGATGAAGACGTGGATGTTCACCACGCTAACCAACAAAGATAGGAAATATACTGACTGGCTTTTATATTAAATATTTTTAAAATTATTCAAAACTAGATATTAAAGATGAAGTAATGGAGAGAAAGTCAATAATGAAAAGAAGGAAAAAAAAAAAAGAGTTGTGGATAGTACAGATATCTGAGGAACTCCACTATTTACAGGTTTAAGGGTGAAGGTGGATGGTGTCTGTGTACAACAACTGTTTTAGAACTACCGGGAAGGAAAACAATCAGACGGCAACAGAGAGATGGATAGATACAGAAAGAGGAAGTTTAGGAATTAAATCTTTGTGCCAGCTCTAAAAGAAGGATTTTTGATATTTCTAGAGCCACGGCCAAAAAAAAAAAATAAATAAATAAATTTAAAAAAATCACCGAAATGAAGTATAGATGAGAACCAGAAGTCAGAGAGAAGAGAGAGAAAATCAGCAGTTGAGCGTTATATACGAAATACGACAGTCCCATATTACACCTTTCGAAATAGATGTTTTTTGTTTTTAATTTCAATTTAACTATAATTTAAAGTAAATATAAGTAATAATGTAAAGTAAAAATTAAAGTAATTATCAGATAAGGAAACAACAAGCCTTGAGTTTGCAATATTCACACAAAATTCATGTGAATGCATGGAACTCATTTTGCTTTGAGGGTGATGCCATTGTAGGACCTATAGAAAAGAATTTGTCAAAGTCACGTTGCAGACATAGAGGGTTAAGGGAGTTTTACAGCATAGTATAGTATATTAATCTTTTAGCCTTAAACAATCCTGTTCAAAAGACAGGCAGAGCCGGAGCCACTCCGCCCTGTAAATGAGAGAACAGAACTCTATTCAAGAGTAGATAAGACCCTTATATAATTGGAGTAACAGTTCGGAAGTAAAATATTCTTGAAACCTGAACAGAGATATTAGCTTCTTTGAGGCCTCTCTAATAAGCCGTTGTCATATGAGAATTCCAAGACAATTGTTTGTTAATGTTCAGACGAAGAATATTATTGTCTTTCACAAGTGAGAAGGAAAAGCCGTCGAAGGGGATATGAATGTTGAGATGTATTTTTGGGAGGGAGATGTGAAGAGTTGAGTTTTCAGAGAGTTGAATTTCACAAGACTGAAGTGACCCCACCGGGAAATTCCATCCAGATAGGCAAGAATCAGAAATCTGAAGTCGAGAGACATTTCTGTATATATATATATATATATATATATATATATATATATATATATATATATATATATATATATATATATATATATATATATATATATATATATATATATATATATATATATATAAAGGAATGTATATTTGTTTATAATGTAGGTATACCAAGTTCGTAAAAGAACCAAAATAAGAGCAGTACTAGCGAGAAAGTTCCTTTTGAATACTTTTACTTATAATAATTAATAACAGTACGAGTACCAACACACAACATGAGTACTTTGAGTAAAAATAATGAATAGTAAGAGTACGAGTAACACCACTCAACATGGGTTCTCTGAGTAAAAATGAATAGTAAGAGTACGAGCACTAACGCTCAACTTGAGTACTTTGAATAAAGATAATGAATAGTAAGAGTACGAGTAACAACATTCAACATGAGTGCTTTGAGTAAAAATAATGATTAGTACGAGTCCAAACACTCAACATGAGTACTAATTGCGTAAAAATAAAACAAATAAAAATCATCAGAAATAAAAAAAAATGTTATTTAAGTAATAAGATTCTAACAGCTTCTTATTATGTAATGTAAAAAAAATGTTTTTGTGTGTGTAAAAGTGTTTCTCTATAATTGTATGTGTTGGAACGCGTGTTTTATGTATCTATTTATTTAATTTTTTTTGGCATGTGTCTGATTGTGATGCAGAGACGACGAATTAAAATATACTTGCATTATAATAATAATTTTTTTTTTAGGAAAATTCAATATTTAGAATGTACCCTTTTTCGTACACTTATTAGGTGAATAAATATATATATACACGTATAAAAGTATGTATGTATGTATATATATGAATCTTCATAAGTATATATAAATATGAATATAGGTTCAAAAGTGCGAAAATATTATTCAGTTTCAAACTTGTAAAATTTCTTATCACTTTTTAAAAAAAATTTATTTCAAATTCTAGTAATAATAAATCAAATAATTTTAAATATTTTTTTTCCAAAACTTTCAAACTCTTTGAAGAAAAATTTATGTGCTTAAAACTACGTCCAAAAATGCATATACATGTGGACTCAATTTTATTATTATTATTATTATTATTATTATTATTATTATTATTATTATTATTATTATTATTATTATTATTGTTTACCCACACCTTCTCTATACTCTACCGTTATGTGGATGTGCAAATGTAAACCTGCAACAATT
>SEYY01002038.1:15000-27500 GCA_009176605.1 Armadillidium nasatum | reverse complement strand
GAAGGGTAAATGGAAGCTAACGACCAGCAAGTAGGCCTAACCTGTCAAACACCAGATCTCTTAGAGCCTAAATGGAAAAAATAAATAAATAAATGAAAAAAGCTTAAACGTGAACAAGAAACAAAATTAAAAAAAAAATCTAAAAAAAAATTTACAAATAAACATATCTAATATCATTCAAAGAGTCTGAATATAAATCCAGAGATTCTTTCCTCATAAGTCGTTGGTAGATCACATATTCCAAAAGCATCATATATATATATATATATATATATATATATATATATATATATATATATATATATATATATATATATATATATATATATATATATATATATATATATATATATATATATATATATATATATATATATATATATATATATATATATATATATATATATATATATATATATATATATATATATATATATATATATATATATATATATATATATATATATATATATATATATATATATATATATATATATATATATATATTGATTGAAACGAGTGTTAATTTGTGTTCAGTTGCTCTCGTAAATATATTCAGAATATATTAATTAGTACACTATAGAGTGAATATGAAATCGGATTTTAAAAACAAAATGCAAAATGAAATGCCTTAAATAGATTCTATTTTAAAAATTCATTGAAAACTCTTCATTAAAATATATTAATTAAATATAAAGAAAAACAAATTAGCAATGCTGAATGAAAACTAGATTTTGCGCCTCCATTTAACAGCAAAACAAATATTAATTTATGCTTTGCATATATATATATATATATATATATATATATATATATATATATATTATATATATATATATATATATATATATATATATATATATATATATATATATATATATATTGTGTGTGTGTATGTATGTATGTATGAATTCACAACTGTTGTCTTTTATTATGCTTAAGTCAAACGTCTCGCTCATGCCCTTACCTTTAATTTAAACTTTAAAACAAAAACTAATTCATACCTCCTTCTGCACCCCCTCCCCCTAAACTTATTTATGTCTAGTACTGCTTTTATGTTACAGATATGATCCCTAATCTCTCTGAGCTTCTTACTAAGTTATATAGTCTGACGATGTTGCTATTGCGATAATAAAACTTGCGGTCTGGAAATGACATCCTCCGTATATATATATATATATATATATATATATATATATATATATATATATATATATATATATATATATATATATATATATATATATATATATATATATATATATATAAATATAATTAAAGTAAGACAATTTTTCCTTTAAGCTGGAAGTGTGCGCTCTATATATATATATATATATATATATATATATATATATATATATATATATATATATATATATATATATATATATATATATATATATATATATATATATATATATATATATATATATATATATATATATATATATATATATATATATATATATATATATATATATATATATATATATATAAAAGCAATTGTAATTCAGAGTGTTACAAATAGGAAAGAATTTAACATAGAAGTGTAAAAAAAAAAAAATTTGGCGGGAAAAATAGCGAAAATTGAATTAATAACAGCTCTAATTCTGTTAATTGGGATTATTGAGTTGTGATGGTTTTTTGGTTACATAAAAGCAAGATCCTACTTTAGTTTCCACCTTATCCTCTTGTTTTAACTCTCCTTTCATCTTTAATTACGTGATTATCCACAAAGAAGATTTAGGAGTTGACATCAAAGAAGAAAATCTTTCTTAGAACGACTCATTGAAATTGATGTAATTGCAATCTAAATTTCAACACTCATCACCAAAAGATTTCAAGTACCGTTTAGTATGATACAACGCAAATACTAATATTTTATTTATAAGTTGTTTATTATTATTATTATTATTATTATTATTATTATTATTATTATTATTATTATTATTATTATTATTATTATTGTTACTCTTATTTTATTATTATCATTATTAATAATAATATTGTTCTTGTTATTATTATTATAATTTTTATTACTATTATTTGTAAAATTATTATTAATATTAGTGTTAATATTATTTTATTATTATTATAATTATCATTATAATTACCAATTTATTGATATTGTTATATTATTATTTATTATTTTTGTTCTTATTATTATCATTATTGTGATTTTGCTATTTTTATTATAATTATTGTTAATATTATTTGTATTATTATTATTTTTATTACTTTTAATATTATTATTTTATAATTGTCATTAAGATTCTTAATATTATTAATATTTTTATTTTTATTATTATGATTATCATTATTATTGTTATTGTTATTTTTTATTATTATTATTATTATTATTATTATTATTATTATTATTTGATATTTAGAAATAAATTTCTTAAAATTCTTAACACATCAGAAAAGGAAAAAGGAAAAAAAAACTCTAAATCAAAAATGTTAAAACTCTTAAAAAAAAGAGAGATGCCACATTTTTATTTATTACACCTCTTGAAACTAACTATCAACCCATACGAAATTCCTTCCGCTCCACTTCCCCACCCCTCCACCCCACAAACTCCCACATTTCAAAGTGTAATTCTTTTTTTTTATCTTATATTGACAATATATTTTATCCTTTAGGTGATTTTAATTAAAATTTTAAATAATTATAAAAATTTAAAAGAAATTTTCATTTTTAGACAAAAAGAAAATCTGAAATATATTTCACAGTGTAATTACAAAACACACAGAAACGAAATTAATAAAAATTCTAGAAATTAATATTTGCAAACTGCATATTCACTTTCAAAATACTATTATAAATAATAATATATGAATCTTAAAAATTGCAAATGAATTACAAATAAAAAAAAACTAATTTAAAATTAGAGTTAATAGAAAATTTAAAAAAAATTAAAATAAAATTACGATTTGAAGTTTTATTTCAAGAGAATTTTAAAATAAGACGAAGCTTTAACGAAATTGGATCACTTCGTTTCCTTTTTTCAGTCGGAAAAATGTTTTGCTTATTTTCAGACAAAATCATTCACTCCAAACATTACTTCAAATCAAAATTGTTTGATAAAAAAAAGATATTTTTAGAAGAAGAAGAAGAAGAAGAAGAAGAAGAAGAAGAAGAAGAAATTAGCAAAAATTTAGCTAAAGATTGCGATCCCTTTAAATCTTTCCAATGATGAAACAATCAAAAGAAAAATCGCTCTTAGAAACATATTTCCTTATTTCAACTTAAATTCACATACATTCACAATTGTATCTATCTATCTATCTATCTATCTATCTATCTATCTATCTATCTATCTATCTATCTATCTATCTATCTATCTATCTATATATATATATATATATATATATATATATATATATATATATATATATATATATATATATATATATATATATATATATATATATATATATATATATATATATATATATATATATCTATACATATAATTTTAATTTCAAGTCAGCAAGATGAAAATGCTGACCTTTAAGCTGGTGAGACAGATTGTTACTTCTGTACCACGACAGTACAAAACGAAAGAGCAGAGAGAAAGCTCGTGAACAATATGCCTTGGCGAACCGACTTCCATGAAAATGGGCTTCATCATTTCCTTCTTTCTGGAAGCATTCTCTCATTCGACCTGTTTCGAATTAGGGGGAACCTCTCGACCTTGTAACTATCTTAACATTACTTAAAAATCTGTAATTTCCAAAGTTTTAAAGTCTATCCTTAACGGTAATAATTGAAAACCATCTTAAAGCTTTCAACCTTATCTCAGATCGCAATTATCCGTTCCGTAAGGAGCTCTTTATTGTCTTTACTTTGATTATTATTGAATCTCTACTCTTCGGTTTTTCGGTGAATCCTTTGCTGTAGCGCTGAACATGTCAAAGGCTTTCGATTGCTTCTGACACAAAACTTTGATATCAAAAAATTATTCTTTCTGGATTAATCCCTCTCTCTGTAATATTTTTCAGATTTCCTTTCTGATCGTCTTGTGGTAGCTGTTGAAGATCCTTCAATCATCGTTTAAATCTCCAACTTTTTTCCATTAGTAGTTCTTTCTATAACTTCACCACCTTCCCAATATTCACTTCCGACAACCTAACCTTCACTACTATTAAGGTAAACGGATCATCTGATCTGATCTTTATCATATTACAAATAGGGGAAGAGAAACATGACTGTTTTCAGTTCAATAAAACCTAAATTCCCTCACCCTTCTACTTCATATAATCTTCCACACATCTATAACAACTCTAAAAACTCACAACTCCAACATTTGTCTGTGTCTTATTCATCACATTAATTCTCTTATATATATATATATATATATATATATATATATATATATATATATATATATATATATATATATATATATATATATATATATATATATATATATATATATATATATATATATATATATATATATATATGTGTGTGTGTGTGTGTGTGTGTGCGTGTATGTATGTATGTATATGTGTGTGTAGGTAAATGTATTTTATCTAATTTTCTAGATATTTAATATCATTAAAACTTTTAATTACATTTCTGTTTCTAAATAATGTAAAATAAAAAATGAAATAGATAATTAAAAACTTTTTAATGATTGAAACTGCGTAATTGCTTAAATAAAAAAATAAAAAAAATTGTTTTGTTTTATATATTGAACAGAATGAAATTAAATAAAAATTCCTTATGAGAAGAGAAGAATCAAAACATCCTTATTAAGGTTTTCATTTTGACGTTCTGAGAAGTGATTCTATTTATTAATCAGAAAAAGTCTCGATAAATTACAAGCAATAAAAAGACGAACAATTTTATACTTAAGACATTCAAGGTCAAAATAGCTCCAACATTTTTCATCTTCTTAATCAAAAAATTTATAATTCTCTTTATTTTTCTATTACCTTATATTATTATTATTATTATTAGTTTCTTCTTCTTCTTTTAATATTATTATTCTTATTCTTATTATTATTATTATTATTATTATTATTATTATTATTATTATTATTATTATACATTAATCATTATTATTATTACACATTTACCATTATTATTATTATTATTATTATTATTATTATTATTATTATTATTATTATTATTATTAGTTATTATTATTATTATTATTATTATTATTATTATTATTATTATTATTATTATTATTATTATTATTATTATTATTATTATTCTTATTATTATTATAATTATTATTATTATTTTTTTACATTCCCTCCCAGGAAGGCCTCAGCCTGTCCGCGGAATCAGCATACGCCTCCACTTCGGAATGTCTTGTACCGACGAGTTTCCGTGGCTGGTCCCAGAGTTTCATGATCAATTTTTAATTTCAGGTGGTGGCTTGCTAAGCCTGTCCTGCCCTAGAGACCGTAATGTCCAGTATTATTAGGTTTATAATTTCTCTTCTAATTTTCAAAAAAACTTTTTATTCCTGTAATTGCTTGCTAATTCTGAACTCCTCATGTGAAACTCAAAAAAATAATATCTACTTTATTAATAATTTTTCAAAATTTATAATCTTAACTAACTTTTGGCTTAACATTTTAAATTAAAATTATTCATCTTTAAGAATTCAAGATCTGATGATGTTCGAAGTTGGCGAACGAATCCGGTCAGCAATTAGACGAATTAAAAGTTTTTTGAAAATTAGAAGATAAATAGCCTATTAAAATAAAAGCTTGATAAAATTTCCAAATTATTATTATTATTATTATTATTATTATTATTATTATTATTATTATTATTATTTTATTATTTTTTATATAGATTTATATTATTATTATCATTATTGCTATTATTATTATTGTTATTATTATTATTATTATTATTATTATTATTATTATTTTTATTATTATTGTTATTATCATCATTATTATTATTATTATCTTTATTCGACTTTATTTATTTTATAATTATGATTTTCAGTTTCATTTTCTGTACGTAAATTTAAATAAATCGACACTTACTTCCATGAAAGCAAAAATTCACAAACACATACTCACACGCACACACACATACACACACACTTGCCCTTAATAACAATACGAATACGTAGAAAAAGATAAAACGCTTTTACTGTATAAAAACATGAAAATTCACTAATGTTTGGCCCTTTCCATTCTTTAAATATATATGTCCGAATTTATATTTATTTACAGTCCACATAACTATACACATACATTCATGCACACACATATACATACACACACATTTTATATATATATATATATATATATATATATATATATATATATATATATATATATATATATATATATATATATATATATATATATATATATATATATATATATATATAATTGACTAATAAATAATTAATTAATTATAATAGCTGCAATATGCAGCGATCAAGTGTTACTTATTTATTAATCCCTTTGAAGGAAAATTATTGCTACACAAATTTCATTATAATTATCGCTTTACTTTATAAGCTTTCCTTTACCTTTTTTAGTTGCTTGAACGTGGCAGGGAATTACTTGTTTATTACATGGTACTTTTGTGACTTCAATCTCTTATATTAATTAGCAATTTGTTTGACATTGAAGTTTTTATTCTATGAGTCTCAAATTATTTGTTTATTAATTAAAGCCTCTGTCTCTTTCAAACTTGTAGTACAATGGAATTTGTATGTGATTTGCATTCATTTGTTATATATAGCTCTTAATATATTTGATTATTTAATTAATTATTTCAAAATATTCATATTTTTAATCGATTAATTAGTATTTGTCATTTCATCTTTCTTTGTGTTTCCATTTAGCTGATTTGGAACTATTTTCCAAATAATTATTTTTTTAAACTTTGAAAACAGCGCAGCTTTTTTTCTCTTTTATCTGATGCTTCCTTTCAATAACTTTTTTATACGTATATTTTTTAAAAATATAAGCATTATTCAAACAAAATTCGTTTTTATTGTTTATCTTTGATTTTTAGAAGTTTCAAAGTTTCCAATTGGTAAAAATCTTTTTGGAAAATTTAACGATTTCAGCAACTATTAACGACTTAAATTGTAAACTAAAGAAATTTCTCTCTTTGTCTGACATTAAAACAAATTACTGAATGAAGGATAACTCAAGACCTCAATTTATTGTTGAACAAAACTACGGACTTTCATTTACATCACCTCTTTCATCACATCTATCTTCTTTTTTACCTATATAGGAGTTACTTGTATTGCAGTTGGTTTGTCACATAATCATTCTGTTTTTTACTAAGTGGATGTGGTAATATATTTTGAATATATTGTAAGTGTGTATTCATTAAAACGTGGCTTACAGATGTGATGAACATTAATATTCAATTTAGGAGTTGACAAAGTGGAACTTCGCTGCATTAGAAAATTAATAAAAGGCCGAGTGGCACCTCTCAAATTATTTTTTTTATATTGCCAAATCAATTAGAAATATTTTCAGTTTGGTTATATAGAAAAGAAAATGACCTTCTCATTTTTATAACGAAAATTGTAAAATCATATCAATTTAAAGTCAAAGACAGAAGAGGAACATTCCTCATTCATAACAAACATTCTTTATTTTTTAAATCAACTTTTGAGGGTGTCAATCAACAATTTTTTTTTGATTGTTAAACTGAGAAATACCAGTACCAAAATCTGAGTACAAAAATTGCCACATTAAAATAACAATAATATATATATATATATATATATATATATATATATATATATATATAATATATATATATATATATATATATTATATATATATATATATATATATATATATATATATATATATATATATATATATATACATCGAGATTGTAGAAACTTGTTGTCACTGTAATTGAATCTTGTTATTTCTATTTATCCATAACATCTAATCTTACAGCGACTTCTCGGGTTCTTTTATAATTATAGAAAGTAAGTCATCAAGGTTAATAATGTTATCAGTTTTCACAACTGAAACAATGAGTCTACTTGAAAAACTTGATAAAACTCTTAATTGAGAGGTCTAAACCATGGCATACAGATATCGAAAGGGGATTTATTGGCAATACATATATATATATATATATATATATATATATATATATATATATATATATATATATATATATATATATATATATATATATATATATATATATATATATATATATATATATATATATATATATATATATATATATATATATATATATATATATATATATATATATATATATATATATATATATATATATATATATATATATATATATATATATATATATATATATATATATATATATATATATATATATATATATATATATATATATATATATATATATATATATATATATATATATATATATATATATATATATATATATATATATATATATATATATATATATATATATATATATTAAAGATTATGAAGATCATAGGGTTTAAAAGTTTAGATAATTAGAAAATATTAAGAAAGTACTGGAAGTAACTTTGATAACTTTCATTTACTAAATGAAAAAGAATTTAATGAAATTAACTTTTTTCTTTTTTCTTTTTAGTCCATCTTTTAAAAGATATCACAAAGTACTCACTCACAATTATTTCTATAATATCTTCATTACTATTTCTCATAATATATATATATATATATATATATATATATATATATATATATATATATATATATATATATATATATATATATATATATATATATATATATATATATATATATATATATATAAATAGACTTCAGTGGAAATGGGTAGTTTAAAAATGAGAACGGATAAAATAAAGATTCAGAAGGAATATATTAGAAAACCGATTGAAAACTATACGAGTTAAACTCGAACGAAAACTTTAAATAATATATATATATATATATATTATATATATATATATATATATATATATATATATATATATATATATATATATATATATATATATATATATTATATATATACATATATATATATATATATAATAAAGGTTTAAAAATTTTCAATTTCAGAAAATGAAAAATTTTCTGATTGGCTCTTTCAAAACTTATAATATAAGTATTAGCGCTTTGAGCAGAACAAAAATAAATAATAAATAAATAAATAAGTACATAAATTTATATATTTTTTTTTTTTTAATTTAATTAATAATTAATAATTAATAATAATAATTAATAATAATAATAATAATAATAATAATAATAATAATAATAATAATAATAAATAATAATTAATAATAATAATAATAATAATAATAATAATAATAATTAATAATAATAAATAATAATAATAATAATATAAATAATATAATATAATAATAATAATAATAATAATAATATAATAATTGCCATTTACATATATATATATATATATATATATATATATATATATATATATATATATATATATATATATATATATATATATATATATATATATATATATATATATATATATATATATATATATATATATATATCCAAAACACGTTAAGGATATTATGATTTTCCTCATTTCCCAGTTGGGCTGTAAATTATGTCTAAAACTATAGAGCCGAGTACAAAAGCCTCCGCATTCAGTGAGAATTAATATCATAAAAAAAAACAACAATAAAAAAAACACACGTTTTACTGGCGTTTCGTTTTAAGAATTTGCAAAGAAATTTTGAGCAAACATTTTTAGAATTTGATTTTAAAATCTTAGAACGAGAGGGATCCTTGGCGGTCGCATGCCTCTTCTATGGCAAAATCTAGCGATATATATATATATATATATATATATATATATATATATATATATATATATATATATATATATATATATATATATATATATATATATATATATATATATATATATATATATATACTTTTAATTTATTTTACCAACCACTTTTCCCCCTCTCGTGAGGTGGTGCCGGCCTCAATTCCCTCATACATACACTCTGTCTCTTTCTTCCCATCACTACTGCCCTCCATCTTTCTCTGTCCTCTGCAACTCTCCTACCCTCGTTCACTTTCAAACCTCCCTCACACTATCTATCCACCTACACTTCGTCCTTCCCCTACCCCTTCCTCCTTCTACTTAGGATCTCATCACTCTGCCCAATATCCTATCCTCATTTATTCTACACATATGCCCAATCCAACTTAAACATCCTCCTCCTCTCTGCCCACTATTTTCCTCCTCTTTTCATACATCTTCCTCATTCTTTCTTTTCTGACTCTACCTCCTTCCTTAACCCTCATATAGCTCTCAATCCTTTCATCTTAAAAACTTCTAATCTTTTCCTCGTCTGAGCAATCATCATCCATGTTTCACACTCATACCAGATGGACAACACATACTCTCAAACATTCTTACCTTTATTTCCTCCGACATACTCTCCTTCTTCCATTCCTCCCTCAATCCCACGTCACTTTCATTCCCTCCATCAATATATTCTTTATTTTTCCTTCCATTCCACCTTTTTCTAAAAAACATTCCCAAATATTTGGACTCTTCTACCCCCTCAAATTTCTCTCCCCATACCTCGACACCTCCCGTTTCTCTCCTCTTGCTGTCTTATCACCGCCACCAATGCTAATCACTTTACTTTTTGTTGGATTTACCTTCCATCCCTTAGACGCACATTCCCTCACAAACTCTATCACCAACATTCTCAGTTTCTCCCAAGGTTCCGCAACTAACTCCGCATCAGCCGCAAAGAGCAAACTCTCAATTCCTCTTGTTCTCGCATTTCCCCATAACATCTCTCTCTTTATTGTTCTCATAAAAGGATTCTATCCCATTCAATAATCTCCCTCTCACTCCCACTTCCCTTAGTACTTAAAACAAAATCTTCCTACAAACTCTATCATATGCTTGCCCCACTTTATCTTTTTCACCCAATTTCTCACCAGTCATCCTAAGTGTGAACACATCCCTAACCTCTCTAAAAAAACCACTTCTCACTCACCCACTTCTCCTCTTGTCAATTCTTTCACTCTCGATACTAAAACTTTCCCTACTACACTCAACAAACTTATACCCCTATAATTCCTTCACACTATCTTATCCCCTTTCTTTTTATATATAGGCACTATACTTGCATCTTGCCCCTCCTGAGGCACTCTTCCCTATTTCCAACACACATTAATCATTCTAACTAATCAGTCAACTATCTCTGCCGCTCCCAACCTTATAATTTCCTCATATATACCATCCATTCCTGCCAACTTTTCCTTCTTCATCTTCCCACTGCTACTTCTACTTCCTCCCTATTAATTTTCTACTCTTTTTCTAATAACATCTTCTCTTCATCATTACCCACTACTCCCTGGCCTCTCATTCCCATCAACAAATCACTAAAGCGATATATATATATATATATATATATATATATATATATATATATATATATATATATATATATATATATATATATATATATATATATATATATATATATATATGAGTATATATAAAGTTGTATTCAACAAAATCTAAAATTGAGAGTACTAGAAATTTAATTTGTATTCTCGCTTGCAGAAATGTTCTCTGGAAGAGGCTTGAAATTATTTTGAAAACAGTGAATTATTCTTCAGAATGAATGACTTCCTCCTTCTTTATTCATCGGACAGGTTCGAAGGACACAATCGAAGAACACATCCGAGTGACACATGAAAGGGAGACATTGGAGATAGAGCGGACATTATATTTCCAAAGTTACATTGAAGGTAATTGTCGAGGCTTCTCTTCTTCAGTTCTTTGGTCTTTATTCTTAATTGCAGGACTAATTCCACAATTAAAATTACTTTCATTTGTTTTCTTATTCACTTCAGAGCTTTGAGAAATAAATAATGAAGTTTTCATTTAATAAATGGACTCCTACTACAGCTTTGTACTTTATGAACTCCAACTCGCACAAACACACACACACACACACAAACCCACCTATATATATATATATATATATAATATATATATATATATATATATATATATATATATATATATATATATATATATATATATATATATATATATATATATATATATATAAGCTTATTATATTATTTAATATTATTTTTATTTTTTTTTAAAAAAAAATAATTTTTTTAAAAAATTTAAATTTACGAGTAAAATGCAAAATATTTCTTCCAAAAGGTTTAATGAAAACGTCCGAAATGAAGACGCCAAAATTGAATTTTATTAACAATTATTAAAATTTTCACTACGTGCTCCAAAAAAATATCGCCTACAATTATAATTGCAATTTTATTTTCAGCGATATATATATATATATATATATATATATATATATATATATATATATATATATATATATATATATATATATATATATATATATATATATATATATATATATATATATATATATATATATATCGGCAGATATTCCCGACAGACGAGGTCCTCTACATCCCAGAATGCTGGCTACCATCATGAGTTTACCAGCTAAAGGTTG
>SEYY01002038.1:0-10000 GCA_009176605.1 Armadillidium nasatum | reverse complement strand
ATATATATATATATATATATATATATATATATATATATATATATATATATATATATATATATATATATATATATATATATATATATATATATATATATATATATATATATATATATATATATATATATATATATATATATATATATATATATATATATATATATGAGATGAGGAATCTAATACGTGTGGTGTATGGTGTGGTTTTTTGGTCCCAAGTTCTATTCCTCTTTCCTTCTTAGTTTAGGGGCACAAACTTGTGAGATATCAACTTTAATATATATATATATATATATATATATATATATATATATATATATATATATATATATATATATATATATATATATATATATATATATATATATATATATATATATATGTAATTTCCTAGTCCCTATTTGGCAATATAATTTGAAAACATTGCCGCAAGAGGATACTTTTCTCAAAAATGTAAATTTAACTATAAATTTTAGTAGTTTATAATAATAATAATAATAATAATAATAATAATAATAATAATAATATAATATAATAATAATAATAATAATAATAATAATAATAATAAAAATAATAATAATAATAATAATAATAATAAAATAATAATGATAATAATAATAATAAAAATAATGATTTTATTAATTAATGAGTATGAAGTGCTTCCAGAATAATGTAAAAAGTTTACAATGTCAATTTGAAAGCTCGAAAAAAGTTTTGAGAACTACAGTACAGGTGGGATGCAATACCAATGCCAATACAAATACAAATACCAATACCACTTCTTAGTATTAAGCTCAGATAGAAAAGAGATAACATCCTTAGAAGAAATAATTTGGAGGAAGTGGAAAAAAACAAAAACAATATCAATTAAAGTTTAATCTGTCACGATGGGTTTAACGAAGCGAAAAATTTAACTTTAGTAAAAGGTATAATGGCAGTTCTCTTTTTTCGGAAGAAACGAGGATAAAATGAAGAAAAATTGCCGAGATTTTTTTATTTATTTATTTATTTATATATATTCTTTTGTGTAAGGCCAAAATGCGAAATTTACTTGTTTTTTTTCACCTTATTAAGGTAGATACTGAGTCCCCAGATTATGGGGTGGGTTCGTTCGCTGCTAAATGTAAGTCATAAAAAGTTCCTCTCTCTCTCTCTCTCTCTCTCTCTCTCTCTCTCTCTCTCTCTCTCTCTCATATATATATATATATATATATATATATATATATATATATATATATATATATATATATATATATATATATATCCTCCGGTGGGCAGAGACCGGAGGCCTACCTAATTCCACTGGAGTTGGGAAAAATCCTATCACGGCCGAAGGAGACCGACATGTTCAGATACACGGCGTTTGAAAGTATGAAAGTCAAAGGAAGCTGGGAAAACATAAAGGGAGTGTGTTCCAGACTTTACCAGTAGAGTATATGTAAGATTGAGCATAGCGATTAAGTCTGGGGTCTGAGAGTTGGACAGAGTTCAGAAGAGCAGTGTCCGTTGTAATCGCGAAAGTATAGAGAAGGTGACGCAACAATTCGACGGGCAGAAAGAGATTGGTTACCGAGATATGACGACTGAAACATGGAAAGTAATTATAAGTAACATTCAGTCTTATGTTTATGCTATTTTCTACGAATAGAACTTTTGCGAGTAAAAAATTTGCTAGTAATAAAATAGTCGATATATTTCTTTTAAACTTTTTTAATGAAGTAGAGAGAGTTGGAGGAAGATACTTACGTAGTTTTATAGAGGAAATTAATGCGGTTCTATTAGGTCAATAGAAAAATAAATCAAAATTTGACAAAAAAAAAACTAATTAATTTATTTGGTTTCACGCATTTACGAAATTGGCAGAGCCACAACGTACCAGCTTGATCGAGCGTTTTTTTGAAAGATACAAATGTTTCAAATTCTTTAAAAGAAAAAACAAAGAAAAATATTAAATATTAGGTATTTTATGTAGGATTTAGTAAAAAAAAGTCAGCAGCAATACGAGGGGAGGGGGTCAGCCCCCTGTAATAAAAATAATCGCTAACTTTTCTTCTTACAAGAAATAAAGATAGATACAGGGTTAGACTTTAAAAAAATTCTATCTCCGAACCAAAGAAAACTTTTTTTCCTGCTTTTGAAGAAATAAAAGCTTTGTGCCAGACTCTATCGAAGGCTTTCGATATGTCCAACGCGATAGCAAAGGATTCACCGAAATGTCGAAGAGCGGAGGACCAGGAGTCGAAGAGAAGGGAAGGAAGTTCACCAGTAGAGCGTTTCTTACGAAAGACATTCTGCTGATCAGAGATAAGATTAGAAGAATTGAAATTTTTCCAAATCTTTCTGTTAAGGATAGATTCGAAAACTTTAGAGAGAACGGAGGTAAAATAAATGGGACGGTAGTTGGAGGGTTGAGAGGGATCCCCCCTTCTTCGGCACAGGCTGAATGAGCGCACGTTTCCAGCAAGAAGGGAAGGTTGAAGTAGAAAGACAAGACAAAATAGTTTATCAAGTCAAGGTGCAAGCTCAGAAGCACAAGTTTTCAGAACCACATGAGGAATAAGATCGTAACCATAAGCCTTCTTAGTCTTAAACTGAGAGAGAGAGAGAGAGAGAGAGAGAGAGAGAGAGAGAGAGAGAGAGAGAGAGAGAGAGAGAGAGAGAGAGAGAGAGAGAGAGAGAGAGAGAGAGCAGAAATAACGTCTTTAGAAGAAATTCTAATTTTAAGCATAAATGAGTTGGAGGGGTTGAAGGAGGAGGTATAGCTCCGGAATCGTCTAAAGTTGGATTAGAAGAAAAGTTTGTGAGAAGAGTTCAGCTTTACAAGATAAAACAGCAGTTGTGCCGTCGGAAGATATTAAAGGAGGGAAAGAGGAAAATGCAAAGTTAGAGTTGACATTTTTATCAAAATGCCTGAAAGAACGTGAAGAAGAGGAACCAGAAAGATTATTGCATTTTCTTCGGAGAAAAGAGTTTTTAGTGTTACGAAGAACAGATTTTGCCTGATTTCGGGATGAAATACAAGTTGTGTGAGTTTCTGGAATTTAAAGACGATGGTAATCCCTGAAGACAGCATCACTGAGGCGGACAGCACGAGAACAAGAGGAGTTAAGCCCAGGTTTGTTATTTTTAGTAGAAGGGGAAGAAAATGGAATGTAAGTCTCCATGCCAGAGAAAATCACCTCGGTAATAGGTTCTGCACACTCCGAGGGACCCCTCGGATTCCAAGGGAAATAAAAAAAGTACGACCGCAAGTCCGACCAGCTTGCGGAACCAAAATGCCACAAACGTTTCCTTTCAATAGATGGTGATATTTCCTTCAGAAGACTAAAAGAGATAGAAGAGGATACAGAGAAAAGAAAGTGATCTGAGGTATCCAGAGGAGGAAAGGGTTTAACAGTATAAGGAGAAGGGTTAGAAGTTAGAGAAAGGTCTAGAATGTTGGGTTAATCTCCAAGACGATAAAGGATACGAATAGGGAGCTGCACCAACTGCTCAAGGTCGTTTTGGATGATAGTGAAATGGAAGGCACGTTCACCAGCTGTATCATGAGAACTAGAAGAAAGCCATTGGCGGTGGTGAACATTGAAATCATCTAATATAATGATTTCAGCTAAAGGAAATGAAGAGAGAATTTGCTCTATTTTGGTGTTTAAATAGTTGAAGAATTTAGAATAGTCAGTAGAATTAGGAGATAAATGAACAGAACAAATGAATTTAGTCGTAGAATGGAAAGAAAGCCTGAGCCATAAGGTGTAAAACTCGGAAGACTCCAAATTAGAGACACGAGAACAAACGATATCGTTGCTCACATATGCACAACCGCCTTTGGATGAAAATTGAGAATCGACACAATAGAAGGAAACAGAATAAGGTTTGCTCTCAGAACGCACAAACATCTGAGTTTCGGTCAAGAACAAAAGGTGAGGTCTAGAATAAGAGAGGTGATGTTCAACAAAGTGGAAATTGGAGTGTAGACAACGAATGTTGCAGAAATTAATAAAAAAAAACAGACCATGCATCAGGGCAAGCCAGCTGCAGATTCCTGGTGGCATCAACCTTCCTGGGGGAAGGGGTGGATGAGGTGCTATTTTTGAAAACTACCCCCCAGGGCTTTCTCCGAGGCTATTGATGATGACGCCATTATTAATTTTTTTTTATTATTAAAAAGGGTGTGTAAATGTTTTATGTTTGTGAAGGAGAGCCTACTCCGTGTAGAAGAAGGTGAGCGCGAAAGGGAGTGAACCACTGGGCACTGGGATGAGATGGGAAGGACCATTAACATCCCATGTACCCAATGGGGGTAATCTCATATATATATATATATATATATATATATATATATATATATATATATATATATATATATATATATATATATATATATATATAGAGGGAGGATGTAGCGCCATCCGAAGCGATGCAAGTACCCCCCACTGGGCTTAACACACGGGGTGATAGGATGGGCTAGACCATTCCGTTTCACCCCGTTGCCCTTTGGCTCGTTCCTTTTCGCGTTTCATCTTCTCAGAGGGTCTCTAGTGTACCCTTGACTCACTCTTGGAGTGCCTATGCTCCCACAACTTTCCTACTTCTTCACATGTGTCCTACAAATTTACAAACGCTTACACTTACATTACCTATTAAATTAATCAAAATGGCGAAACATAAATCTGCCTCGGAGAATCTAAGAGGGGCGGATTCCAAACATAGCCCCTCATCCACTCCTTCCCCATCACCACTTGGGAGTTGGTGGCCTCCGGTGATGGGGTTGGCGCCACCAAGACCTCTATGCCGACTTGCCCTTGGTGCACGGTCTTCGTTTTTCATTAATTTCTGCAACATTCGCGGTCTTTTTTCTAATCTCCACTTTGTCGAACACCACCTTTCTTCTTCTAGACCTCATCTCTTGTTCTTAACTGAAACTCAGGTGTCTAAGAGCTCTGACAGCAAACCCTACTCTGTTTCCTCCTACTGTCTCTATCCTCAATTTTCAGCCAAAGGCGGATGTTGCGCATATGTGCGCAATGATGTTGTCTGTTCTCGTGTCTCTAATTTGGAGTCTTCTGAATTCTCTATCTACCTTATGGCTTAAACTTTCTTGCAACTCTACAACTAAATTCATTTGTTCTGTCTACTTATCTCCTAACTTCTACAGACTATCCAAAATTCTTCGACTATCTTAACTCCGAAATCATCATTTTAGGTGATTTCAATGTTCACCACCGCCAATGGCTTTCATCTAGTTCTCAAGATCCAGCTGGTGAACTTGCCTTCCAATTTTCTATCCAGAACAACCTTGAGCAGTTGGTGCATCTCCCTACCCGTATCCCTGACCGTCTTGGTGATGAACCCAACATTCTAGACCTTTTTCTAACTTCTAATCCTTCTCCTTATACTGTTAAACTCTTTCCTCCTCTGGGTTCATCCGATCATCTTCTTATCTCCGTATCTTGTCCTGTCTCTTCAAGTCTTCCGCAACGGCCCCCGCCATCGGCGAGGAGACGTTTCTGGCATTTCGGTGCCACTAACTGGTCTTGACTTGCGGTCGTACTTCTCTGATTTTCCATGGAATGATTACTGTTTCCGTGGTAGGGGTCCCTCAGAATGTGCAGAGCGCACAACTGAGGTGATTCTCTCAGGCATGGAGGCGGTCATTCCATATTCTTTCCCTTCCACTAAACCTAATAAACCTTGGTTTAACTCTGCTTGTTCTCGTGCTATCTGCCGCAGGGATGCTGCCTTCAGGGATTACCGTCGTCTTCAAACTCCAGAAACTCACGCAACTTATATTTCATCCCGGAATCGTGCAAAATCTATTCTTCGAGATACCAAAAACTCTTTTCTCCGTCGCAAATGCAATAATCTTTCTGGCTCCTCTTCCTCTCGACCTTTCTGGCACTTTGCAAAAAATGTCAACTCTAACTTTGCTTCTTCCTCTTTCCTTCCTCTAGTATCTTCTGAAGGTTCAACTGCCGTTTTGCCTTCCTCTAAAGCTGAACTCTTTGCTCGAACTTTTGCCTTAAATTCAACCTTAGACGATTCCGGAGCTGTTCCTACTCCCTCAACCCCCTCCAACTCATTTATGCCTAAAATTGTAATTTCTTCTAAAGACGTCACTTCTGCTCTCTCTGAGCTGAACACTAAGAAGGCGTACGGTCCTGATGGTATCCCTCCTGTGGTTCTCAAAACTTGCGCTTCCGAGCTTGCACCCTGCCTTGGTAAATTATTTTGTCTATGTCTTTCTACTTCAATCTTTCTAAAGTTTTCGAATCTATCCTTAACAGGAATATTTGGAAACATCTTAATTCTTCTAATCTTATATCTGATCGCCAGTATGGCTTTCGTAAGAAACGCTCTACGGGTGATCTTCTTTCCCTTCTCTCTGACTCTTGGTCCCCCGCTCTTCGGCATTTCGGTGAATCTTTTGCTGTGGCGCTAGACATATTGAAAGCTTTCGATAGAGTCTGGCACAAAGCTTTGATTTCCAAACTTCCCTCTTTCGGAATC
Organism: Armadillidium nasatum; assembly: GCA_009176605.1. NCBI lineage: Eukaryota > Metazoa > Arthropoda > Malacostraca > Isopoda > Armadillidiidae > Armadillidium > Armadillidium nasatum. Next base: position 3,496 of record SEYY01002038.1, on the reverse strand, counting down.
TATCCTTCTCTCTGTGATCTTCTCTCTGATTTCCTTTCTGGTCGTTCTATAGCAGCTGTTGTAGACGGCCACCGCTCATCCTATAAATCTATAAATAGTTTTGTTCCTCAAGGATCTGTCCTATCCCCAACACTTTTTCTGCTTTTCTTCAATGACCTTCTCTCTATTACTTCATCTCCTATCCACTCCTATGCTGATGACTCCATCCTTCATTACTCTTTTCATTTTGAAAGGCGCCCCTCCCAGCAAAAAGTTAATAGAGCCAAGGAGGGTGGCCTCGGAGCAACTAACCTCTGATCTATCTCTCATTTCAAATTGGGGCAGAGAAAACATGGTTGTTTTCAATGCCTCAAAAACTCAATTCCTCCATCTCTCTACTCTCGACACAATCTTCCACACAACTACGATATCTTCTTCGAAAACACGCAACTCAAACCTTCATCTCTCCTTAATATTCTAGGTGTTTCTTTTTCTCGTGATCTTTCTTGGAAAGATCATATTACCTCTCTTTCTAAACAAGCTTCTAAGAGGTTGGGTGTTCTGAGGCGCCTTCAGTATTTCTTCACACCACCCCAGTTGCTTGCTCTGTATAGGGGTGTTGTTCGCCCCTGTATGGAGTATGCGTCACACATCTGGGGTGGTTCCACTCATACAGCTCTCCTGGAAAAGGTGGAGTCTAGAGCTTTTCGCCTTATCAACTCTCCTGCTCTCACTAATTCTCTCCAATCTCTTTCTGCCATGTCGAAATGTTGGCGTCACTCTCTCTTTACTATCGCTATTACAATGAACACTGCTCTTCTGAACTCTCTCGTCGCATACCTCCTCCACTGAGAAGGGTTCGTGCGACTCGTCTTTCTACACAGTCTCATCCTTTCTCTGTCCAACTCTCTGACCCCAGACTTAACCGCTATGCTCAATCTTACATGTACTCTACTGGTAAAGTCTGGGACACACTTCCTTCATCTATTTTCCCAACTTCCTATAACTTAGGCACACCTTCAAACGCCGTGTATGAGGTCATGTCGGCCTTTAATTAGACCATGTTTCAGACTTTCTCCCTAACTCTGGTGGAATATTGGTAGGCCTCTGGTCTTTGCCCACCAGAGGTAAAAATATAAATAAAAAATATATATATATATATATATATATATATATATATATATATATATATATATATATATATATATATATATATATATATATATATATATATATATATATATATATATATATATATATATATATATATATATAAATAAAGTTTATTGCAGGAAAAAAAAACAATAAAAAAAAAAAAAAAAGTTTTTTTTTTTTTTTTGAGAAAAGCAATAATAAATAAATATAAAGTATATTTAAATGAATTACGAAATTTTTGATGAGAATAAAGAACAATTGATTAAAATGTCAAAGTGATTGAACCTTTTTTTCAATTAACAATTAAAAACACAGATTACATACATAACACTATTTTCTTTTAATTTATAATCCTTCATTTTACTTACATTTTCATTACTTACAATTTAATGAAATAACCTTTTGTTATATTGACTCGCCATATATATATATATATATATATATATATATATATATATATATATATATTATATATATATATATATATATATATATATATATATATATATATATATATATATATATATATATATATATATATATATATTTGCGACTGCTTAGCTCAGTTGATCGAGCACTCGCCTAGGAAGCGAGAGTTCCATGGTTCGAGGTCCAGTCGGAGAAGCAATTTGGGCAGTTCTCTCTTGCGCTTAGCCCCGCCCACTCATGCGCAATAAGTACACCAGCGGCGTTCTTGCTCTGGTGGAATCAAAATCGGCAGCCAGCGGATGTTTGCCGTCGGCACGTGAATCCCTTGGTTCATCCTTGAATCAACATATTGACAGGAGTAGTATATGTAGCGCTTTCGACAGATGCCAGATTTAACTACTTTTCGAAAACTCTGGCAACCTAAGCCAAACGGGATTTTGATTTGCCACGCAAATCACTCCGCTCAAATTGACCTCACGCTCTTTCCTGACACCATTTTGGAGGGTTCATCCCATTGAAATTGGCCTCAAGTCTGAGGAAGGGGACCCCGCCGGAGCCCCGTGAACCCTCCAAAAATGGTATCAGGAAGTTGCCTGAGTTTGCAAAATCGCTGCGTTCACCTCACTATCTTTCCTGACCGTTTTCTTTGCGGTTCAGACCGGCTGAAATTTGACTCGAATCTTGGGGTCCAGGGGTCCATGGGTCCGTGCGGGTCCGTGAACCGACAAAGGAAAGGTCTGGAAGGTCCCTGAGAATGCAGGATTGCACGCAAATGCAGAAAAGACCGTTAGGGACAGGTTGCCAGATTTTTCGAAAAGTAGTTAAATCTGGCATCTGTCGAAAGCTGGCCTCAAGTCTGAGGAAGGGGCCCCCACGGGAGCCCCGTGAACCCTCCAAAAATGGTATCAGGAAGTTGCCTGAGTTTGCAAAATCGCTGCGTTCACCTCACTCTCTTTCCTGACCGTTTTCTTTGCGGTTCAGACCGGCTGAAATTTGACTCGAATCTTGGGGTCCAGGGGTCCAGGGGTCCGTGCGGGTCCGTGAACCGACAAAGAAAATGTCAGGAAGGTCCCTGAGAATGCAGGATTGCACGCAAATGCAGAAAAGACCGTTAGGGACAGGTTGCCAGATTTTTCGAAAAGTAGTTAAATCTGGCATCTGTCGAAAGCGCTACATATACTACTGACAGGGCTAATAACCCTTCTTCGGGGCGGATTTTTGATTTTGATATATATATATATATATATATATATATATATATATATATATATATATATATATATATATATATATATATATATATATATATATATATATATATATATATATATATATATATATATATATATATATATATATATATACTCTTATCAGTCTGTTGCAGGCATCTTTTGCTTTGAATGAAGAGAAGGTGTCATTTATGAGGAAATGAGCTTATCTCTTGTAGCAATAATTTGCAATCTAATATTGGTAATAATTTATGGAGAAACAAGAATGTAAATTAGAAAAAGGACAAACAATGTTAAAGAGCCTCCCAAACTTATTCTCAAAATTATGACTCTTTATTTTAAAGAAGAAAATAGAGGATAGAACCTAATCTCTTGTTACTTTATCCCAATCTCTGCGACGGAAGGAGAAAAAGAAAGACTCTAATTCGAAATCGATAAGTTATACCTTTAAATTTACTTTCTTTCTGTTGGCCTATCACGAGACAAAACTTTGGCGAATACAAAAACCAAAGAAGACATTTATACCTTCTCATATTTACTATTATCTTCTCTTTTCTCCCGTTTTGCTATAAATTGCCTTAAATGCGATAAGAGACCCCCTCCCCCCCAATCCTTTCTTTGTTGCATATATTATACAAGAGGAAAGGAATATACAAGAATATTTCCCATTTTGCTCACGCATAAAACCACAAATATTTTTGTTA
>SEYY01002037.1:30000-37123 GCA_009176605.1 Armadillidium nasatum | reverse complement strand
TGATGGATTCTTCCTCTGATTCTTTCCATAGATTTTAAAATCATATGGTAATTATCTAAGATGATGTTGATAGAAGGATATTTTATCTTTGTCTCGATTTTCAGCTCCCTTAGGAAGCTTGAGGGCAATTTATCCACCACGATATGGCTTAGAAGTTTACATCCAGCTGAACCCTCCTCCATAAAATCTAACTCAAATTCTTTAAATTCATGTAAATGTGCTCGAACTTCAGATAAGAAAGCTCTCACTGCCTCAAGATTTTTGTTGTCTATGACAGGAGCTGTGTCTATTTTATGAAATAGACAATCGATTATAAAAGGCACATCAAGATATAAATCTTTTAAAATTTGGAGAGCAACTTCATAGTTGTCGTCCACATTAGGAAGATGTTCTACATCTTTTAATGCCATACTTGATAGATGAGCCTTTAGATATTGAAGTTTGGCGGCGTCACTTAAGTCTCGCCGACTTCCGAAGACATTTTCAAAAGAAAGTAAAAACGATCGAAATTGGAAAGGTCAGATTCTCCTGAAAAAGTTTTACACTTTTAACAGGTATTTTGACCTCTTGCTTGACGGCTAATCCTCTTAATATGGATTTTACCTCCGACTGGTTCTCTAAGTTCTCTTGTGAATTTGAGCCGGAGGCTGACGAATGGCGAGATGCTTTTCCATTAGATGAATGAAACTTGCTCATAACTTTCTGCTGTTGTAGATGATAGTGAGACGCACTCACTATCTCCTCATTGAGCAAGATGTTATCATATTTGATAAGACCAGAGGAACATATTAATGCCTCTATCTCTCCGTCATATTGACGCACCTCTAGAAGCCTTGACGACACTTCTTCCAACATAGACGATATGAGAGGTGAATTACTTCCGTCTGTTTGCATAATTTCCAATAGTTGTTTGAAAAGGATAGTAACTTTCCTTTTTGATACTCCTCTCATTATCTTAGAGGGATAACTTTCTTTACTTCTTCAATTTTTTTCTTCATTTCCTCAGGTTGGAGGGTCTGTTCTACTATCTCTGTGTCACTGAGATAGAAGTTTCCATTTCTTGAAGAAGTGAGGATACTGAAGTAATGTCTTCTGTATTCATTTTCAATTATTGTGTGCTCAATAGAGCTTATTATAATTTCCCAATGCTAAATAGAGCTCGAAAGAGCTTTTTCTCAAATGTTCGAAAGAGCTTTTTTTTCTCAACAGCTCAAAAGAGCTTTTTTTCTCAACAGCTCAAAAGAGCTTCTTATTCTCAAATGCTCAAAAGCTCATCAAATGCTCAAAAGAGCTTTTTATCAAATGCTCAAAAGAGCTTTTTATCAAATGCTCAAAAGAGCTTTTTTAATCAAATGCTCAAAAGAGCTTTATTTTAATCAAATGCTCAAAAGAGCTTTATTTTAATCAAATGCTCAAAAGAGCTTTATTTTAATCAAATGCTCAAAAGAGCTTTTTTATCAAATGCTCAAAAGAGCTTTTTTATCAAATGCTCAAAAGAGCTTTTTTATCAAATGCTCAAAAGAGCTTTTTTATCAAATGCTCAAAAGAGCTTTTTTATCAAATGCTCAAAAGAGCTTTTTTATCAAATGCTCAAAAGAGCTTTTTTAAATGCTCAAAAGAGCTTTTTTTTCAAATGCTCAAAGAGCTTTTTTAGTAATTTCTTCAAAAGACGAAACTTAAGGATTTTTCTTTTAAAGTAGGAGCCTTATTTGTGAATAGGTGTAACTGAATAGAAACACAAAAAAATCCGATAAAATCGGACTAGAATTGTCGAAATTGGAACAAAAACAAAAAATTCACACACACCCCCTATATATATAGATATAATATATTTCAAATTTGCTAAAATTGTAATTTTTAGACTTGATGTATGTGTACTTTCGTGTGTTTAGACGATATTCAAAGGCTATATTGCGAAAAAACTGATAACTTGACTGTTATATCAGTTCAAAGTTAGAACCTACTAGTTTAAATTTTAAATTTAGAAAATACGGCAATATTAAGCCGAAATCACTTAGATGTTTGGTATTTTACTAAACACCTTTAACTCGAAATAGATTTTCTTTTTAAATTTGAGGTAAATTGCATGTATGGCACACACACAAATTTTTAAACAATATATATACAGAAATGAAAAATTACGAAAGCACAATTTAACTAACTATGAAAAAACAATCAAACTGTGTTCCAATATTTACAATATTGTTAGAAAATGCACTGTATATATTTTTACGAACGAAAGATGGGAAAATTTTATCAAATTGAACCCAATCAAAATCGAAAGATTACTAGAAACAAGAAAAAGTTAAGATTTTTAGCAAAAGCTGCCGATATTTAGTATATCAAATCAAAGAAATTATAAATATTTCTCAATTATATTAAAATTTAGGATTTGAAATGAAAAGTTAATAAAAACAAAGATGGTATATTTTGCAGAATTTACAGGAGATAAATTTGATATAATCTGAACCAAGAATCAAGGTTGGTTTCTCCAAAATTTGCATAAGATTAACTTGTATTCAAAAGAGCATCTCTGTAAATGCGATATAAAAAAACAGATTTTAGTTACGAATGAGATTATGAACAACTTCTAAACGAAATAACACAATAGAAGAATAACTTACACAAGTAGATCTTAATAAAAGAAAAGATTCTTCTTTTCTTGAGAAATATTTATTTTCTCACTCGGGAATCAGTAGAGTGAACCAATCCCCCTCGTCCAGAAGTTTATTCACAACTCTTCACTGCAGTAATGATACGAATAATCTAGAGAAAGAATATATGATCGACAGATTAAATAGTCAACTTTATTTTGAATCAAACGATATGTTTAATAAATCTTGAATGAAATGTTTAAGAACTTTTTTGACAATTAAAGTTTTCAACTTGAAATATATTCGAGAATGTTATTTAAGATAATTTTCTTAAAGACAGCAAAAATGAAATTTCCTTTACGGATTCGAAATGAGAACTGGTCATTACGACTTAAAAATGAGAACTGAACTTTTTAAAGAATAGTACCTATCAATTTTACATTCAGTGCCGAAATTTTAGCTATATGATTTTAACATTTTTAGCCATATGAATTTATAATTTTTATAATATATATATATATATATATATATATATATATATATATATATATATATATATATATATATATATATATATATATATATATTATATATATTATATATATATATATATATTTTATGTCTCCTCCGGTGGGCAAAGGCCCAAGGCCTACCAATATCCACCGGAGTTGGGAAGCAATCGGATTCGGGTCGCTAATGGCCGACGTGACCCGATACACGGCGTTTAAAAGTGTGCAAGTCAAAGGAAGTTGGGAAAACAGATAAAGGGTGTGTGTTCCAGACTTTACCAGTAGAGTACATGTAAGATTGAGCATAGCGGTTAAGTCTGGGGTCGGAGAGTTGGACAGAGAAAGGATGAGACTGTGTAGAAAGACGTGTCGCACGAGCCCTTCTCAGTGGAGGTATGCGACGTGAGAGTTCAGAAGAGCAATGTCCGTTGTAATAGCGATAGTATAGAGAGAGTGACGCAACAATTCGACGGGAGGAAAGAGATTGGAGAGAGTTAGTAAGAGCAGGAGAGTTGATAAGACGAAAAGCCCTAGACTCCACCCTTTCAAGATGAGCTGTATGTGTGGACCCACCCCAGATATGCGAGGCGTACTCCATACAGGGGCGAACAACACCCCTATACAGAGCAAGCAACTGGGGTGGCGTAAAAAAACTACGAAAGCGCCACAGAACACCCAACCTCTTAGAAGCTTGTTTAGAGAGAGAAATAATGTGATCTTTCCAAGAAAGATCACGAGAAAAAGAAACACCGAGAATATTGAGAACAGATGAAGGTTTGAGTTGAGTGTTTTCGAAGAAGATGTCATAGTTGTGTGGAAGATTGTGTCGAGTAGAAAGATGGAGGAATTGAGTTTTTGAGGCATTGAAAACGACCATGTTTTCTCTGCCCCAATTTGAAATGAGGGATAGATCAGAGGTCAGTTGCTCCAAGGCAATATATATATATATATATATATATATATATATATATATATATATATATATATATATATATATATATATATATATATATATATATATATATATATATATATATATGGCCAGACTTCGGTTAGAGCCAGCAACATATCTTAAAAACTATTTAACGTACGTAAAAAAGGATTACAATTTTGGAATCCTTGTCGAATTTCAGGTAGGAAAAATTGGGAAATAAAAAAAAATTCTTAAAATAATAAAGTTTACATAAGTAAAGTTTACTTATTTCTATCTGTCGAGAGAATCGTACGCCTGGCAAGGTACGTTTTTTTTTTCAATTTTCTCGAAATTGGAAAAAATGGAAAATACCCAAAATCGTCTACAGTATCATCATCACTCACTGGTCGGTGGGTACGGGGGGCAGAGCCCCCCGTAGACATATGATCGGTTTAACACCAATTTTAAGTTTATTACGTCATCAGTTGACGTACAAAATCATTTTTTTAAATTTATTTGCAAATATTTTACACTTTTCCAAACTGAAATTCGACAAGGATTCCAAAAATGTAATCCTTTTTTACATACGTTAAGTAGTTTTTAAGATATGTTGCTGGCTCTAACCGAAGTCTGACATATATATATATATATATATATATAATATATATATATATATATATATATATATATATATATATATATATATATATATATATATATATATATATATATATATATATATATATATATATATATATTCTTTTAATTATATCTTCACCAGGCAATTTTTCATAGCAATTTTTCATTTGACTTTTTTTTTTTGAAACATTTTTTTTTTTTTTTAATTTTTTTTTTTGTCAACTTTTATTTTAATTTTGCAAACTTTTTGTTGAAATGTTCTTATTTAAATATAGATATTTGATGGCCGTTAGGCATACATCACCCTTTAAGTTAAGGTTAGATTAAGTCGAACTAGTTTGTTAGGAAAAAATATTAAGGGAAAAGATATGAACCAAATAAGAGATTTATAAAATATACTCTCGCCACACTGGCTACATTTCGAGATTTTTCGCTACTTTTTCGATTTTCAAAACTTGATAATTTCTTTCCCTTTCATTTCTCGGGTTTTAAAAAAAAAAAATTTTTTTTTTTTTTGGTGGGGGAGGGGGGTTATGTTCTGCAAATAATGTATATCTTGTTACAATCGGTTGTGGTAGATATATTTATATAATATATATATATATATATATATATATATATATATATATATATATATATATATATATATATATATATATATATATATATATATATATATATATATATATATATATATATATATATATATATATATATATATATATATATATATATATATATATATATATATATATATATATATATATATATATATATATATATATAATATATATATATATATTATATATATACTCTTTTAAGAGTTTCTCCCCTTAGGAGAAGTTTAAGTCTCCTTTAGAGAATGTGGCTTTTTGTAAAAAAATTAACTAGACTACTTTTACAAGTGAATAGGTACTAGTTAAGAATGTTCATATTTTTCACTTTTATTTTTTAATATGCTTTTGGGGGGGGGTGCCGCTTGTTGACAGGGGCTCACACCCAGTATTTAAGGATATTGGTAGCCTAAGGCAAGTACAAATTTATATTTATATTTATTTTTACTATTCTAATTAAGATAATTTAGTAACATTTGAGATAAAATTTATAGTGCCAAAGAAGGTTTCAAAAAATTTAAATCGTTTCTAATAAGGAGAACAATAATATGATAATATTTATTATAATAGTACAAAATTTACTCATAATTCCAAAAGTGAAAATATATTAGTATTGCTTATATGAAAATATCGATAAAACCCATGATGTTAATATTTAGCAATTAGCTTAAGGATAACTCCCATTTTAATGATGGTAATACAATGGGTAAAGCCCCTTCTAATATTTCCACGACTATCTCATCCGGAACCTCTCCCTCTCCAAATATCATGATAGAACTGAATTGATGAGTAGTAGCTGCTAGCGAAGTATAATTATAGTTAATAATAATATATGTTAAAAAATTCTGCTAACGGCAGACGTAGTTTGAGACTACCGTTAACTACTAAATTCAACTCATTCATCTCATATTTATAAAATTAACTTAATCAAAACACTTGTTGACAGAGGATATAAAATTTCATCATCATATTTCAATCTCTGAAAAGAATTTGATTTTCTGAAATCATTATTTTTGAAGAACGAATTCTCTGATTATTTAATAGACAATATATTTCGAAAACAACTTTCTGCTAAATTTTAAGATAAACCTATTACTAAGTTATCTGCATCCAAAGAGATCCTTTATATGAAATTGCCTTTTATGTTGAGACTGAGTAATGAAATTAGCTGCAAAATTGAAAGCATATTAAATAGAAATTTCGCTTAGTTCAAACTTAAATTAACTTTTTCGATTGAAAATAAAATTTAAAAATTTTTCCCTTTTAAGGAAAAACTTCTAATACCTTTATGTTCATCGATTGTCTATAAATATAAGTGCAATAGCTGTGAGGCTACTTATATAGGAAAGACAATTCGCTGTCTTTCTACGAGGATCGCTGAACATAAAGGTATTTCCTTTAGAACATTGGATCAATTACATCATTCCCCTTATTCAGCTATAAATTCTCATTCTCTCCATAGGATATACAGGATAATAACCTTGGAATTTTGGATCATGCAGAGGAATCCGATCTCCAGATTTTGGACTCCTTATGTATATAGCAGTCTAGATCGAAATTAAACTAAATTTCACATTCAGAAAGCATTAATTTTGAAGTAAATATTTTAATCTTGACGGAATTTTGCTCTGTTATTTTCTTATATATTTATATATAATGTTAATTTTTCCGATAATTTTGTTGTTCATATATAGTAATTTTATATTGTAATTCATTCTCTTATGATCCTTGAAAATGGGTAGAAGTGTAAGTCACCCGAAACTATATAGTAGGCTTAATAAAACTTTTAAAATGTTTTTAAATTTATTTTGGTATATATATATATATATATATATATATATATATATATATATA
>SEYY01002037.1:20000-22500 GCA_009176605.1 Armadillidium nasatum | reverse complement strand
TAGCGTCAACATGGACCAGGTTCTATCCTGAATATATTTGTAAATTTTGTAACCATCGGTGGAGTAGTGGTCAACACAACGGACTTCCATCTTTTGGACCCGGGTTCGATTCCTCGAAATTATAACATCATTAGCAGTTATGAAAATTATAAATAAAGATTCCACGGTTTAGCATAGTGGTTATCAAATTATATATATATATATATATATATATATATATATATATATATATATATATATATATATATATATATATATATATATATATATATATATATATATATAATATATATTATAGGAACCGACCGGGGCCCCGGCCCCGGCCAACCCCGGCCATTTTTACTGACCCCGGCCCCGGCTAAAAATCAGGGAAACCGGGGTTGCCGGCCGGGGTTAAAATGGCAAATTATATAAAAAAAATTTTTCTTTTTTTTATTTTCAGCCGATTCTGCTGAAACTTTCAGTGTATATAGATTTTTTACCGGTAAGAAATAGTCCCTTTCTAGCGTTTTTCCGAGTCTATTACGGTTAAAAAAAAAATTTTTTTTGTGGAAATTTTAACCTTTTTCAATAGAATGGTGGTGCCAAACCACTTTTTATAATGAGCTGAAAGTTGGACTATTTATTCAAAATTATATGGGCTACAAAAGCCTCTAATAGACTTTTGTTCCCAGAGTTATAGAAAAAATGTTATAAGCCAAAAACTGACCAACTATAGAAAAAAAAAATTTTTGAACTAAAAAAATCCACCTTTTCAGACAAAATCTTTTTTTTAAAAATACAACTATAACATTTCCTATTTTTGGTGTGTATAGAGGAGGGGTGGGGCTACAAATTCCTCTATGTACTTTATTCGATGAGATTCGTTGGTTTTGAGATATAGCCTTCAAAAAAGGTCCATTTTTGGCCAAATTTCAAAAATTCCCAAAGTTTGAGGGGCTATATCTCGCTTCAAACAAAGGGCATTTAAAAATGCACTAAATAAAAATTGTTGCCCTGTTCCTCTTCTAAACAATATTCACAAATAAAAAAAAATAGTAGGTAGCATTTTTTTTTTAAATAATTTTTTCCTCCAGAAGGGTACGATTTTTGCAAAAAAAAATTTTTTCTAGACGTGATATTAAAAATCTATTCCCACCAATGCAAGAAATTGGGGCAAAGGTATTCAGTTAAATTTTCAGCTCATGTGGACCAGTGGTTTGACCCAGTTATTCATTTTTTTCAACTTTGGGTCCAAATAAGTTTCAAACCGTTATAGACTCAAAAAAAAAATGCTCGAAATCAACTCAGAACTTCGTGAAAAAATTCACATACTTTGAAAATTTCAGCTCAATCATTTGCAAAATTAAGAAAATTAAGATTTTTTTTCTTTTCTGTTTCTTTTGACCGCTCCTTTTCTGCTAGTGAATGTTCATCTTTGTGTTTTGATTTTAGATACTCCAAAAAGATTTGGTTGAAATTTTTTTTACTTGTAGCACCCGGAGGTTCTCTTCTAATTTTCTGACTGCAGATGTTACATTTAGCTATTTCGAGCCTATCCTGAAACATTGTAAAGTATTCAAATACTTGCAGAAGCTGATCTTTTAGCCATATTGACTGAAAGTATAAACAAAATAATAATTTTTAAATAATGCAGCTAAATGATACAAGTTTGATACATAGCAATAAAATAACAATGATATGTAAAAATAAATACGTTAAATAAATTGATAATAAGTTTAATAAATTGATAATATGTTAAATAATCTTACATTTTTTCAAACTTTACCTTTGGGTCTTACCTAGGTAAACGTGTTAAATCACTATTATGAATTAGAATAATTTTTTTTTTAATTTTTGTACTTTTTTTAAACTTTAACTATACAAAACTGTAATTTTCTGATTTTTTTTTTAGAGAAAATGCATATAATTCATTAATTTAAGTGAATGTTGGCTATTCTACTCCTTCCTTACAATTAAATAAACCTTATATCTAATTTTCTTAACCTAAAATTTCAGTGCTTTTGACCTCTTTACAAGTTTTAGGAAACCCCGGCCATAACCCCGGCCCCGGCCCCGGCCAAATTTGGGTGACCCCGGCCCCGGCCCCGGCCCCGGCCAAATTCCAGCCCCGGTCGGTTCCTATATATATATATATATATATATATATATATATATATATATATTATATATATATATATATATATATATATATATATATATATATATATATATATATATATATATATATATATATATATATATATTTTAATTAATATTATTAATTTTGATTAAGAATAGATATTCTTCCATGATCATATCGGGATATCTAAGTAAGAAAAATCTTTATTAGCTATCGATAATTTTGTTTATTTGTTTATTTATTTATCTATTTATTTATTTTATTTATTTATTTATATTTTTTTTTTTTGTGTGAGTAAGACCCTTATATTATATTAGTGAATTTAACAAGTGGGGGGAAATGCTGATTCATTATATTTTTAGTATCCAGAGAAAGTAA